>CAUYQG010141628.1:0-27226 GCA_963574415.1 Tarsius wallacei
AGGCCGATTCAAAAGGTTTCCCTGAACCCAGCAGGTCAAGGCTGCAATGACCATGACCATGCCACTGCACTCCAGCTTGGGTGACAGAGTGGTACTCTGGTTCAAAAAAAATAGTATTTCCTTAATCATACTCAAATAAAAGAATAAAAACACATGTAGTTCCAGCACCTAGGGGACACTCAATACATATTAATGATTTTTTTTTGCAACACACATGTAACTGAAAGTGACCAAAGGTAGTGGAAACATGAACAGGACAATAACAAAGTAAGCAATTAAAAACAGTTATTAGAAATTATCTTATTATATGCTGTATGAGTTACTTAATACTTAAAAGGAGGAACATAAAATTATTTTAGAAGTTAAATGGAAAATTAACTCATATTATAAAACTAACACAATATAGATTTAAATAATAATTTTTAAAACTTTCTTAAATTGATGACAAATGGAAGACACTTTGCAGGACTGAAAAGTTAGAGCTTTTACAATAAAAAAAGTTTAGGCTGTAAATGCAGCCTCTACTTTTTACTAAGTGTGAAATCTAATGTGATTTCCTGAGCTGCTGTTTGGGACTTGATTGTTCATTCATAATGCAGCAATTGCAATGTTTTTGTCCAGTTGGTTTCCCTAATAATCCAATTCATTACACATAATAATGTTGCCTTATTTAAAACAAGCATAATTGCATTGTTTCATGGCTTATTCCATTAGCCAGAAATTAAAGGATGTGCTTACATGCTACATCAGTGTTATGCACTGCAGACCATAGACTCTCATTCATTAGTGTGAGGCAGGTGACAACCTAATGTGGTGGACATTTACCACCCTATAGTTAGTGACTTCATTAGCTAGCTAGGAGACCTCCAGTCTCTTCACCTATAATGAAAAGATGGAAAACTAAATCAATTTCTGTATGTCATTCAATTTCAAAATGATATGAAAACCGTAAGTAGAATTTGGACCTTCAAAGTGATACTGTTCCCATCTCTTAGAGGAAATCATACTTTTATACCCAAAATGATGGCGATATTCAGTGGGAGAAATTGGCCTAGAAGGTGCATCTCAAAAACTGAATGCTTTGTGTCTTCCACAGCAGCAGTAGTCCTTCCTAAACATGTTGCCTGCTTCGGGTCCCTTTAAGAATAGAATGACATTTTTGACATGTTTCCTACTAATGAGGAAGACTATATATAAGCCCATATACATCTACGTATAAACATACAAGCAGGCATGAACTCTACATATGATTCCAAGGAAGCTCTGCATGCCTGAAACTTTTCCTTGGGGTCCCTGGAAATCCAGTTCCCCTAGGTCAGGAGCATTTCTCCTAGATCTTTGTGGCTTTAATCAAATATAAAGACAGTTCTGAAATCTTAGAAGTAATTCTACAAGATGGTTCAACTTTTTAGTGTTAGAAGAATTTAAAAATAATGGTTATAGGCAGTTCTCTTATACAAAACATAGGATGTCTTCTGAGAAGTACACACTCTCTCCACCCTTAGTCTGGATGAGGTAGGATGGTTTGCAGAACTCCACATGCTTTATTTCCTGTACAGGATCCCATCCTTCAAGGAAAGTCATTCATGTCTCCTTGATTCTTTGAATGTTGGACCTCGGGTCGCTTCCAGTTCAGATCTCTTATTTGGCTAATAAGGAAAAGGGAGCTAAAGAAAGGGAAAGAACGCACTCAAGATTGTATAACTTATCTTTTTCTTTTATTATTATTTTATTATTTTTTTCAATTTTGTTTTCTTTTTAAAATTTATTTTTTATTCTATTTTAAAGATATGGGGCACAATTCAGGATCAGGTATACAAGTGGTCATTGTACAGGTAAAGTTTGACATGCCTTTGTTCCTCATTTTACCTGATCTCAAATCAGTTCTTTGGTTCTGTAATAACACACAGACTCTAAATTCATCCAAGTTGCTGTGAAGTCCATATTTTTTTCTTTTTTATGGCTATATAATATTCCATTGTGTATATGTGCCACATTTCTTTTTTTAACCCAGTCCATTTTCGATGGTTTAGATGCATGTTTTTGGTTGGTTCTATGTTTTTGCTATTGTAAATAACCATGCCTGTGCAGGTATCTTTTTTGTAGAGTGGTTTAAGTTCCTCCAGGTGTATTCCTAGAAGAGGGATTGCTGGGTCATATTGAAGGTCGATTTCTAGTTCTTTTAGGAAATTCCACAATTTTCCTTAGAGGTTGAACTAGTTTGCATTTCCACCAAGAGTGTAGAAGCATTCACTTTTCTCTGCACCCTTGCCAGCATCTGTTGTTTTTTGTTTTATTAATGATGGCCATTCTTACTGGGTTTAGGTGGTATCTCAGTGTGGTTTTGATTTGCTTTTCTCTGATAATAAGTGAAGCTGAAGTTTTACATTTAGGTATTTGATCCATTTGGAGTTGATTTTTGTGTGTGGTGTTAAGTAAGGGTCCTGTTTAATTCTTCTGCATGTGGTCAGTTAGTTTTCCTAGCACCATTTACTAAATAAGCTCCCCTCTCCCAAATGTTTTTTTTTTTTTTTTTGGTGGCTTTGACAAAGATAAGTTGGTTGAGAAATTGAGGTATTGCTTCCGGAAACTCTGTTTTGTTCCATTGGTCTATGTGCCTGTTCTTGTACCAATACCAGGCTGTTTTGATTATTGTAGCTTTATTGTAGAGCTTGAAGTCTGGAAGTGTGATACCTCCCACTTTGTTTTTTGGTTTTCCATAGTGTAGTAGTTATTACATTCACCTCGCACAGCTTATCTTAACCTTTCCCAATTAACTAGCTTCAGACTCTTCGGAAAATAATGACAAATTAATTATTAATTACAAATTAAATATTCTGATAATTGCCTATAACTTTTAAACTCCCGGATTTTGTCCTCTAATCTCTCACTTGGGGTCTCCATGATCAATTTAGTAATTTAAATAATTTCAGAATAACAATATTCTGGTGGCTAAGAGTAATTTCTGAAAGAAATTTCAGAACTCAATAAAATGTCTATTCTTTTATTTTCCAGTATATCCAGAACACTTTGGAATATCTTTTCCTTTTGATGGACTCAACTGAATTCTCAAAGACAGCTTAACAGTTTATTGTTCCAATATAGTTTCATGTTCCTCTACAGAGATAATACAGTAATTATCCTGACTGGAGTTGTGCCAGGACTGTACTTGCAATGCACTTTTTTGACTTTTATCAAATGGTTTTATTTGGTAGAAAACATAACAATCTCAAAAATCGTATTTACTTCTTCAAAGCTTTCTTCTAGTGTTCTATAACGAGGATGAATCCCCCAAATTAAGATACTCTGTGTCTTGTCTCTACCCTTCATCTACACTTGGATAGCAGGATATGATTCATTTGCACATCATCAGTCTCACCAAAATTGCCATCTCACAGACATCCTTGAACTTCTGAGTTTATGACAATGGAGCACATTGTATCATAACGAATGGAAAAGAAGATGGTAAAATGAAGTCTTCAGCAACCAGAAGAAGGCATAAAAAATTATTCTATTTGAAGAGGGAGTGAAGGTCGTCCTGGAGTTGGTGAATAAATGGACCTAAAGAGGGCAATAGAGAAACAGTAGGGCCAACACGCGGGTACTGATTCCTATACTGAACTGAACAGAACTTCACATCCCTTTGAACAATTTGCAGTTCCATCAGAAACATTAGTTATTATTACATGTGTGCCTCTAATAAAAAGGACTCAAGTACCCTACCCCCCAAAAAATAAGGTGTTGGGAAAAATAGGCGTTTCCCAACATGAACTCAATAGAGAAAATATTGAATCAGAAAGGGAAGGTTAGAGGCAGCCTATGGATGTAGAAACACCCTTGGGGCCCCAAACCTTTGCAGAAACCCATTAAGACCTACAAGTAATAATTTTCTAGCATTCCAGAAACTTTCAAATTCAACTAGTTGACAATTGCAGGAGAATAGTCTCCTGGGATATTAACTTGTATTTCATTTTTGTTCTTGCTGTGCTTTCCTCACTTTGATTTAGGCCCTTGGGCCATCCTTTCTTTAGAGGCAATTGGTGTTGCAAGACTAAAAGCAGACTTGTCTGAAGTTAACCTTTTCTAGCTTCAGTCTTTGCACAAAAAACAAAAGCATGGGTCCTCTCTTTGACCCGAGAACCTAAAAGATCCTTTGTAACTACAGAATGAAATCTTCTGTAATGATAGACTGAAATGTGATACCCAAAGGGGCTCATGATCAGGTTTAAGTTGATTTTAAGAAACGATCACAACCACTCTTAAGTATTTGTGATGTAAAATTCCAGTTTCTACCTACTTGTTTCTCCACTGTTTGCCTTCCTCTTGCCTTCTACCTTGATCTTCACTGTGTCTTTTGCAGTCTACTCTGCACTCCCCACAAAAGCCAGACAGGCCTTGTTTGCTGGGAATAAGATGGATCTAATGGATATTTGTGCATTTACAGTGTAAATGGAGAATCCTGCCTACTTGCCTGAGATGACTGGGCTATGTCCTTTACTGCAGGTTCTAAACTACATCCCGTGTGTTCCAACTCTCTCCAGGATATAAAATCACCAGTGTCCCTAGTGTGACCCACACATCTTTCAAAAAGATGTGATGCTCTCCTGGCTCAGTGTCTTCTGCTTAGTGAAACCAGGAACTATTCAATGCATTGAAGAGTGGGAAATGACATTGATACTTGAGCCATTAATGTTGTTTACCTAAGACTTGGTGCGATCACCACCACCTCTATTTTTATGGAGACATTTTAGCTACCAGAGTCAGAGTTCACTGCTCTCTTGTCAGTGTGTCCAGGAGCTCTTTCCTCCACTTATACTGTATTCTAGACAGTGAGTGTGCTCACTGATTTTCACAGAAGACCAGGAAGGTGTTTTATTCATCTTTGTTCTAATCATAGTACCCAGCTCATTCTCTATCCAGGAGTAGATTCTTCCTAAAGCCTTGATGAGTTATATTATAACTAATTATATCTAATATTGCATTCCCCTAATGACAATCTACATAATCAATGTCTTAACATGCTTGAAAGACTGTCATATGAAGTTTAATGCTTAACATTAGAGAGCACTCACCCTTTGTCAAATTGGATGCTAAATCCTTTATATGGATGATCTCATTTAATCTTTATAGTGATCTTGTGAAGTAGATACCATTATTATTCTCTTTTTATAGAATAAAAAGTGAAGACACAGGAAGGTGAAATAAATTTGCTCACTCATATGCAGTCATATAAAATTCTGGATTTGTTCCACATGAAACTAAATGCAGGGTAGAACACAAATCGAAGATTGGAAACCCCAGGGATTATGATTTTGGCCTCATGCAAAGAAAACTTCCAATTTAGAGCTGTCTGGGGAAATAATAAGCTCTCTGTTTCTGAAAATAATTTGTAATCCAAGGCTGGGAGATCATTTGACAGGCACAGAGAACTTCAAGTATAGTGCCAGAATGTTTAAATGTTTAAAAGAATCTTTTTTAATCCTAACATCTTATGATTTCTCTACATCATTAAATACATTTATATGTCCCTCTTATCCATGTTTTGTATGTCTTTTGTTAACCAGCCCAACCACTTTCGTGTTTATAAGATTGGTTTCATTCATTAGCTCTCAAAGGTAGGGGTCAGGTCTGCTACCTACTATAGACTCACATAATGACAGAATATTTTGTCGTTGTTTTAGCTTTGAAAAACAAATCTAGTTCATTTAGGAGAAGAAAGAGATTTTCAGAGAAACAAAAGCAAAGACCTCTGGGAGCCACAAGACACAATCTTAGGCTATATGAAGAAGCTGCTTCTGTTTTCTTTCATTGTTGTTGCAGCTGGTTTTGGTCATGTATTTTCTATCCACCTCAGATGATATCCTGTTCCCTAGGCTGGCACTCCTGGCAGCCACCTTTGAGTGTTTATGGAAATGCCTCTTATTCCTGGACTTCCGGAAGTGGCCAGAGGCTAACCGCCATTGAAGGGGGTCTCTTTCCTCTCTATCCATTTCCTCAGCTTGCCCTATTGTTTCCTCCAGTCACAGGGAAGGACCAATCAATCAACACACTATTTAGGGTGGCATATAACGAACTTCTGAACTATCTGTGCCTCCCAAGAACAACTGCCAAGCACTCCTGGATAAGACCAAACAGGGCAGGCAGTGCTGTACTTTCTTGCTGAAGGAAAGCGAACTTCTGGGAGGTCCTATTTGTACAGACCCTCAATCTCATTTCAGTAAGTTAGCATGGTCTCTGTTGACAGGCTTCCTTGTCACAGCAGCCTGTCCCCTGGTGGGCACTTGATGTTGCTTCAGGGAGACAGGTCCTAAAATAGCTCTGGCTTCTAAATGTGTTCCTTTTCACACTTGCCCCATTTCTACCATGAGCAGAAGGAACCCCACAACTTTTCCTCAATTTTTTTTGAACTGCCTCCTAAAGTCCTTTCTTGCTTCAATTGGGAAAATAATAAGAGCTAATGTTGATAGAGCTCACACAATGCATTACCACTGTGATTAGTACTTGGCTTGGGTCTTAGTCTTTTTTGTGCTACTCTAACAGAATATCTGAGACTGGGTCATGTATAAGGAACAGAAATTAATTTCTCCCAGTCCGGAGGCTGAGAAGTCCAAGACCAAAGTTCCTCCGGGTTTGATGTCTTGTAATGGCCAAATCTGCACTTCCAAGATGGTGCCTTGAATACTGCATCCTCCGAGGAAAGAACACTATTCCTTCCATGGCAAAAGAGCTTAAGAGACTGACCTCATCCCTGCAAATTGTTTACATAATGGCATTAATTAATTTATGAGGGCAGAGCCCTTGTAACCTAAATGCCTCGTGTTAGACAGCCCCCAACACTGTTGCACTGGGGATTAAGCTTTCAACACAAGAATTTGGAGGGAAAAAATTCAAAGTATAGCTGCATATTTCAAATAATAGATGCCTGTTACAAAATCCTGTGGATGGGGATTATGAGCCCACATTTTAAAAGAGAAAACTATGGCCAGTGGAGATGTTGCAATTTTTCTGGCACCACGAAACTGGTTTTAGAATGATGCAAACTCAGGTTCATTATCTCCAAGGGCTGGGCCCTGATTGCTACACCTTGCACTGCCTCTTATGATCTGAGTTGGCCTAGCATTGGGCAGTGCCATCTATTAGTCAATCTTCTTCCATTTTATTTCTTATTTGTATTAGTGCCTGTAGTTTGAATACTGTCCTCACAAGCAATTGTGAATGGATGTAATTCAGTCCCAAAGGCCAGTATGAAAAGAACCATAAGTTTATATGTTGTGTGGCATCACCATAGAAATGTTGCTTCTTTGCAGCTAAAGAAATTTTGCCTTTTGGAACAATCTCTGTAATGAAAACTTTTTAAACACCTGGGTGTGTTTAAACATTCAGCCCTACACATATGTGCACCGTCTTTGATGGCTCTGGGTAGTGATGATTAAAAGGAGAGATTGCATCACTAGACTAGAAGGATGAAGCCAGTTGCAACCAAAGAGTGCAAAGTTGCCAGACTTGACTTTAAATGGCACCAGAATATTGATACTATTATTATTATTAATATCAGAATTTATGTCTTCTTCTTATTATTTCTACTATTATCATTACTGTCTTCATTCTTGCCTTTGGTCTGGCATGAGTTCATTACTGAGCCTTAACGTTTTTGCTTTGGATGAAATGAAATGTTTTGAATCTGTTGTGGGAAAACAGACACCCAAGATGGTTTGCATTTTGAGCAATTACACTATAAATAGATCACAGGATGAGCAGGTCCCCAAGGAATTTAATGATCAGGGTGATAATAGATGAAAATAGAGCAGATATGAGACAAAATGTGATTATCTGCCTTAGTAAAAATATAAAAAAAACACTATCACAATAAAGGACCCCATTACCATGATTTCTTTTCCAGTTGACTCACTGCAAGTGAAATGGTAGACTTTCCCCTAGGACCTCATCACACCTAACTTCTAGAGATGCTTTGTTTCTCCTTTGCCAGATAGTTTAGAGAAATGATGCTATCTTCGGCTGAAAAAGCCTTTCTCAATCTACTTTAAACCACTGTATATGTTGTGACGGGCTCACCCTGTACCCCTAGCTCAACCTTGAAAACCATCTCCGTGGTGAATCACTGTTAGTGAAGAGACAGTATATTGCCCTGAAGTGGGGACTACTTTGTCAGAGGTAATGTGTTGTAATGGGACTTGTACTTGTTTTTAGCACCCCTAAAACTCCTTGGACCCACTCCTTTACTGTGATGACTTTTTAATGTGTCATCTCAGCTACAATCCCGACCCATTCCAACAAACACTAATCTAGGTGCCAATGTAAAATGAAACTTTAGTTATGCTCTAAAAACTTCTTCAGTTGATTTTAAGTTAATCAAAATGGAGATCGTCATTGGTGGGCCTGACCTAATCAGTGAACACAGATCAGATATGATAGTTTGTGTTTAAGGGGTTCCAGCCTACTTATGATCTCCCTTATTGACTTTGCTTTTCTGAATGAACCCTGACTGACACATCAACACAATCATTTAAGAGTTACAGAAAGGATTGTTAATCTCTCAGTTTTCTAACTTATAAGATTGGTATTTATAAGAATAAGTGATAGTATTTATCAGCTTCTAGGCACTAGTAGATTCTAAACAGTAGAAATCAGAATCATAATAGTTCAGAATTAGGAATCCAGAAGGAAACAAGGGATATTCTAGCTTAAAATTTACAACTTGTTTGGTAAGACATGTATAGTTTTCCTAAAAGGGAGAATCAAATCAAGTACATATAAATACCATGGTAAATATTTATTCTTTTAAGAATAACACTAAAATTCCAGAGAAGAATGCATGGCAAACATGCTTGAGGGCTTCAATTAGATTCTCCATACAGAATTGGATTTTTTTTTTTAGTTGGAGTCTCATTTCATCACCCAGGCTGGAGTGCAGTGGTGCACTCACGGCCACCCCAGCATCGACTTTCTGGGCTCAGGCGATCCTTCCACCTCAGCCTTCCAAGTAACCTGAACTGCAGGCATACACTACCACACCTGGCCATTTTTTTATTTTTTAAATTTATTGTAGAGATGCGGTCCTCGCCAAGTTGCCCAGGCTATTCTCAAACCCGTGGGCTCAGACAATCTCCTCATCTCAGCCTCCCAAAGTGCTGGGATTACAGGCTTGAGCCACAGTGCCCGGCCAGAATTGAATTCTTAATGAAGGCAGTCCAGATTTATTTTCCTATTAGAATATTATTTTGGACTCCGTTTTAACAGATGTAACAAAAACATGAACAACTGAATAGAAGACCAAGGGACACACTCATGGTCAAAGTTCATTGCCTATGTGATATTTGCATTGTTATTCAAACGTGTCTGGCTGAGATGTATTCTCAGTCCTTGAGTCTGATGGGTGTGTGACTTAAAAATATGTTGGATATCAGTATATCGAAATGATTGGCTAAACAAACTGGGCCTAAGAGAATATATACTAGCCCACTTTTAAAAATATATATTAAAAGCTGGGCAAAGGACACTTTTAAATTAATGATGCGTGGTTTGATGGAACAAGCAGCAAGTTTGGATTTTGGAGTGTCAGGGTTTAAAATCTGGATACCCTTCCTTCTGACAATTTTGGCAATCCTCTTTAACCAAATAAATAAGTAAAAGTGTTGTTTTTTTAAAAAAAAAGTTAAGTAGTTGGAAAATTGCTATAAAACTGTAGCAATTCACATATTCATACATTTAATTATATGACTGTTCATTTAAGCAAAAATAAAAAGCTCAAAGGGAGCAGGTAGCATGTTCCTGGGATATGAGGTGAGGCAGAGTGCGTAGGTGTGGAGGAAAGTGACAGATAGATTAACATCACCTACAAAGCCGGCAAAGAAATGCTTAGATCTGTGCGATGTGCTTTGCATACATGGAGTGAGTTGTAGACAGTGGCATTTTATGCTTGCTAGTAGACCTGTTGCTTTCCAGATTCTCAGAATCATGCTAGTTCTTCAACACACAGACGTATGAATGCAGGATAGGGTTCCCAGGGCTCACGTGCTGGTCTGGAGCAAACTGCTTGGGTTCAGCTTCTAGTCTACCATGACTAGTTGCATAACTCTGGGCACATTTCTCTGTTTCAATATCTTCCTCCAAAAATGGAGGATAATGTCATGTTCCTTACACGAGTGCCTGTTAAAAAAACAAAAAGTTGAGATTACTTTGAACAATATTATTTGACCAATTGCAAGTCCCCAGTAAATGTGAGTTTATTGTTATATTGTAGCAGGCAAGAGGAAAACAACGCAGCTCCCTAATGAGACTACAGTGTTGAGAAGTGTCCGGGTGGAAACAGGTGTTTTGGGCCTGTGCTTTGCAGCCAATTACCTTCCAGCTGTCACCTGATTAAAAACAAACCCCTTCTGTACGTTTGACTGTTTTAGATGCTTTATATACAACATAGTGTCTAGAGTTAACAATATAAGGTATTGTGGACTTAAAAATTTGTTTAAAAGGGCAGGTTTATGTGTTCTTATCAGACACAGACAGAAAAGGACACAACAAAACTTTTGAAGGTGAGGAACATATTTACTACCTTGGTGGTGGTGACAATATGAGTCCAAACTCTCCAATATGTCCAAACTCTCCAAGTTGTGCACATTAATTATGTACAGTTATTTGTATGTCAGTTATGCCTCCATAAACCTGGAAAGCAAAACAAAGCAATAACCTCTTGGCTGTCCTATACCCAGCATTAAATTACATTTTATCCTTGCCCCCTCAAATGAGCTATGAGAATGGAGAATCCCTGTTGAAGGTGGAAAGTTCTAATAGAATCCTAGTGGCGTCAGGGTAAACTGTACTCTCTGCCTGGCTACAGACCGGGATGGGGGTTTTGGAGCAGCTGGAACAATTTGTAAGTGTGCTCGCCTGATGAGAAAATTGCCCTGCAGAAGTCCAGGAAGAGCGCACCATCTGTTTAAGGTTACACCTCTACTGAAACCTGTCTTGGAAGCAATCTTGTGCCGTGTTGCCTTTCGTTTTTCTCCACACTTGACTCGATACTAAACAGAAGGTAGATATGATTATCTCCATTTTACAAGAAGAGGAAATCACAGCTCAAAGAAGCAGTGTCCCACCAGGTATGTGTCCATCCCTTACCACAAATCCGGGGCACCATATGAGCCAGGTGCCTCGACACCTAATTCAAGATGTTATCTCTGAACCATCCATAATGTCAGCTTTGTGTATGCAGCTGTTTTTCTCCCACCTATGATCCTTTGAGATGAATTTTTCAGCTATTTCTTCCAGTTCCAGTAGTACTGGGTTCTTCGAGCTAAGCAATAAATGCCATTTATTTTGATCCAAATTAACTCCTGTTCATCAGAATTCTGGTCCTTTATCCCTCAGGCTTTATCATGTAGAACTTCTCCCAGTTTGATTTGAAACCCACATATCCCAAGCCTTCCTGTCTAGTGTGGAAGGAAGTTGTATAGGCTTTCTTTGGCCCAAGGATCTGGAACTGATTATTTACTAATTGTGACATGAGTGTTAAACTCCAAGCCTTCTTATTTTGTTAGTCGGGATAGACAAAATTTTACTGTAATAAAACAACGTCAGACTCTTAGTGGCTTCAATAAAAAAAGGCATAATTATTTCTCATCCTACATATTCCCTAAGACTTGGGCTTTTGGACTTGGTTCACAGGTAATATAGTATGTTTGTACTAGATAGATACTTCTTTGGTTCATATTAGAAAATAGACTTTGAATGGTCAACCTGGAATAGGAAAGCCAAGTAAGGGCAAACTCTGGATGGGGTTAGGGAATGTCTGATTTCTTTTAGCATTTGAATTCTCTCTCATGTGAATTGACAAGTCAAGCAAAGAGGTAGAAAACTATCATCTACCATACAGCTAGGTGGTTTTCAAGTAGAATCTCATTTAACCCTGACCGCTTTAGTCATTCATTCCAGTAGTTATTCTTCTATGCTTCTTTTGATTTAAACAGATTAAGAAAGAGAAGTCCATAAAAACTGTGTGACTTGTGGTTCAAACTGTGGGTTTGAATTCAAGTCAGTCTGACGCTAGACATATAAGCTATGTCCCCTTTACCATACTGCCTCTCATTCTGGGCCCACGCTAACAGGGAATGAAGTTCATTCAGCAGCAAGTACATGAAGACGCTGGTACACAGCAATGCAAATGCAAGCTCCTCAAACAATACTGATAACATCATCCAAAAAAAGCTGGGAAGGTGTCTGCTATCATAAGGCTTTCCTCAAAATATGCCCAGCCTTTGCAATAATCGCCAGAACCTGAAAAGATTGCTTGAGCTGTCAGCTCACAGAGCTATCTCTCACAAGTAGCATCATGTCTTAATATTTACTTGCTGAAAGGCAGAGTATGAAATGTTCTCTCAAGGGGTCTTTGAGTAAATTAGTGCCCATTGCCCTGCAGTGACATGCATTTTGCTTATAAGAAATGTTTATCAAAATGTTGAGCAGTCTCGAGTCTCTAGAGTTTGTCTAGCTGTTGTACTCGACAGTATGCCCAAGCCATTCTTAGCCATTGCCACTTTGATCCAGTTTGTTCTTCATTGGCAACTGATTTCACCTCTCCCTGTGTTCTCTCCAGCCTGAGTCTTCTACCCAATGTCTTCATCTAACCTGTCTTTCCCTCTGTGTTCCAGCTATGTGTCTGTCCTTCATCCCTGCCCTTGCATCTTTCATGGCCACCTTTCAGCTTATCCAAATAGAATACACTCATTTGGAAGGACTTCAAGAAGTCCTTAGTGACATCTTGTTCCTCTCTGCTCTTGTGGTTGGAAACGATGGCTTTACAATTTACCTTAAACTCCACTGGAAAAGATAGATATAAAAGTAGAAGTGGAAATATAAATAGAAATGCATATGCATATACATTTACATATAGGAAGCCAGCTGCCATACCATGAGAGCATTTCAGCAGCTCCATGAAGAGGTTCCTGTGGCAAGGAGCTGAGACCTCCTGCCAACTGCCAACCCCGGCTTCCCTGCCATGAGAAGAAGGTGTCTCAGAAGCAGATCCTCCAAGTCCAGTCAAGCCTCCGAGCACCCAGGGCACCGGCAGTCTTCTGACTGCAGCCTTGTGGGAGATTCTGAGCCAGAATCACCAAGCTAAGCAGTCCCTGGATTCCTGACCCTCAGAAACTGTGCAGCACAATTAATGCTTATTTGTTAAACTACTAAGTTTTGTGGTAACATATATGCGGAAATAGGTCACAAATACAAATATCTAGTGTTAATTAGGGACTTATATGTGTCGAGAAATTTGCTGTCTCACCCCATCTCATTATAGTCACCCTCATGCTGCTTCAGAAAAAGATTTTAGTGTCTTTCCGCCCATTTTCAAGATGTGGAGACCAAGACCTACAGAGGTTAAGAAAACTGTCCAAGTTCACACAGCCAATAAGTGGTAGATCCAGAGTTCGAAATAACCCCCAAGACCCAGGGAATGGTAAGTAGACTCTTAAACAGCGCCCAGAGCTATCTTAAGATCTCCTATTGGGGAATTAAAGGTGCCTAAGCTTTTCCAGGGATAATTCACACATTTCTATTCCTTTTCTTCTAGTTATGAGCATTTTGAAGGCAACATACTTTCTTAAATACTCTTCATCTTATTTAATGTTTGAATTTATGACATGCCTAAGATTGCACAGCTATGGAGTGCCTTGCTGAGATTGTTGCCTTCTGTGTGTGTGTGTGTGTGTGTGTGTGTGTGTGTGTCTGCTGTCCTCACATCATTGAAACCACAGATGCAAAGGTACTTTGCAGTCTACAAAACACTATGAAAGTATTAAACATCTATGCGTGCTGTGGTCTTTGAATGTCCCCCTCAGAAAAACACTTATGTTCCTCTCAGATTTGAGCAATTTGAGAAGTAAAACCAGACAAATCTGGAAGCCAAAATAGAAGCACTATTATCAGTAGAACCTGGAAGACTCAGCTTGGTATCAGAGCACAATGGCTTAGCTCATTGATTTTAGAAGTAGGTAGTGTCTTAATTTGGGTTCCCCGGAAATCAGGGACTATAACCAGGACTTGGATGTAAGTAGGTTATTTGGGAGATGATTCTAGGAAGCAGAAATGAGGACATGTGGGGGGCAAGACTGTAAAGCAAGAAAAGTTGGTACAGAAAGGTCTTACTGAGGTCATTGCTAATAGCATAGGAGGAGTGATTGTTTCAGGTGTTCTGAAAACAAAAAAGACTACCATGCAGAATTATTGTCTAAAGGATGGGAAACTGGCGCTTGAAGCCACTGGCTTCTCTTCTCTGGACTGAAGGTTTCCTCCAGTAAGTGCCCAACCTTGCTGCTGCATGTGTTCGCCAGCCATGCAGGGTGCTTCAGCTTCAGCGAGTCCCTGAGGCAGAAAATGGAGGCAGAAAATGGAGAGACTTGCAACCATCCTGGATGGGAGGTGTTCTGCTATACCAAACTGAGCTTGGATTACTGCAGTTGCCCTTGCAGCTAAAAATGGGCCAGCAGCATGAGATGGAGGACACCAGAAGCTTCTGCCACGACAGGCTTCCGCACACACCCAGCACCAGGTGAACCTGGAACAGAAGGGACCTAGGCAAGCTCACCATCGGCTGCCGAGCTGAGCTGAGTTTGCCCACGTTATTCTTCCCAGATTTACCAGTCTGGTGAGTCACTCCACCTCCTCAGGGAGGGTGAGTGAAATGAGAAGAGAAGGACCCTTGATGTGCTTGGGGGGAAAAAAGAAAACCTTCTCTATGGGGACCACATGTGGAACAAGGAATTCTTCCTCTAGACCTATGGATCTAGGCTCCTCTGTTGGAAGGTCCAAAGGAATAAGTAATAATGTGTGACACATCTTCTGGCTCTTCACTGAATGCACAAGATAGGAAACCCCTCCTAGTCCCCTACCCCAACATCAAAGCCAATAAAAATCAAGTATGATAGACAAGTGTTCTGTCTCCATTATCATGTATGTGTGTGTATGTATGTATGTACTTATTTATTTTTGCAGGGCCTTGGCAAAGCTTACTGTAGAAAATTATAGTATATTTATATTTCAAAAATCTGTAGAGTTCCCCACAGGAAACATTATAACCCATGTATTTGCTTCCACTTGATGTCTCTTTAGTAGCTGATGCCAAAAAAACAACAACAAAAACAAAAAACCTGTTGTTTTTAAACCCGTTTCCAACTGAGCAGATCCTATGTGATTAAGCGAAGAAAAAATAACAACAAATACTTCATTGGGAAATGTTCAGAAGTGAGAAAAGGCTGAGATCTGCTGAGGAGTCTCTATTATTCCCAGTCTCTAGGGTGCGAAAAAGGACAGACTGAGTCCCCATGGCCGGGGCTTATGCTTCCAGTGCCTCGGAACACAAACTCTGACTCTGTGGGTCTCTATTTCCTCCTCATAACATGAGATAATAACGGTAGTTAATATAAAGAAATAGTGTGGGCATCAAATGAGTTACTATATAAAAAGAAGCTGACGTGTGGCCAAGGTCATTTAAGGGCACGTTATAGCTACAGCATTCTGAGCAACGAAACAGCCCAAGAAACATCCACTCCACGTAACGGAAGCAGCACATTTTGGGAGGACTTTTTCTTCTTCTTCCCCAGTGGATCTTCTTCTTTCAGCCCCACTGGGCCACTGCTGAGGGCTTTCCAAGACCTCTGCAAATTGTATTCAGCACAGAGGTCTGGCGAGTCTTAGAGGCACTTCCTGCAGGTCTCAGTTCAGAAGGTAAAAGGGTGGGCTTAGGGAGAAGACGTTCTCCAAGGGATGCTCGTTGATGCAGACATTAAAACAGGCTGAGGGGCCCTTGGTACAGGATGCTGATCTTTCAGAGCACTTTCCCTCTCAGAGGCTGAGGCAATTCAGGACAGAAGAAGAGCAGGGAATGGCACTTATCGGCTGTAAAATGTGTGCCCTGGTTTGTGTTGGGTATGGGTGCGCATCTATGTACGCAGCTAGCTGCTTAGAGACGTGTATGCAAATGAATGCCTGCATGCACATGTGGGCATACATGTGACTGTATATATGTGTGTGAGTGTGTGTGTGTATATATGTTTGTGGGTATATATTATATATATGTAGTTACCTAGAACTGCCATGGAAATTTAGCCCCAAACTTGGTGACTTCAGAGGGTAGAAATTTTCTCTCACACTTCTGCAGGCCAGGAATCTGAAGGCTCCATGGGGGAATTCCTCCTTGCCTTTTCTGTCTTCTGGAGGTTCTTGGGTTCTCCGGCTTGTGGATGCATCATTCCATTCTTGGTCTCTATTTTCACATGGCCATCTTCTCTCTGTCTCAAATATCCATCTGCCTTCCTCTTATCAGAACACTTGATGCTGCATTTAGGGGGAAAAAGGGATAATTCAGGTTGACCTCATCTTGAGACCCCTAACTTAATCACATCTACAAATACCCTTTTCTCAAATAAGGTCACATTCACAGGTTCTGGGGCTTGGGATGAGCAGATACTTTCAATAGGGCTCACCATCTCTCTCTCTCTCTCTCTCTCTCTCTCTCTCTCTCTCTCTCTCTGTATACATATATATGAACATATATTTAATATAAAAGTGTGTATATATATATATATATATGAACATATACATACACATATACATATTTATGCATACTCTCTCTGTATATTTAATTTTATTTAACCCTCACAAAAACACTGAGCTGAGCTGGCAGTGATAAGCAAGGCAGAAGTGCTTCTGAAGATACAGCATGCATTTGGATGCCCCCCCCCCACCCCCGTTTTTTCACCTCCCAGTTGGATCCAGGGGCAGAGGCGAGGAGCTGCATGGGCACAGGGACAGGGAGAGAGCCTGAGCCGATGGCTGCCTGCCCTGGCTCCCCTTGGGACTGACTTGCCTCTGCAGAGGGGCCAGGCTTGAGATTATGCACATCTCTAATGAAAATGCTCACACAGAAACCTGAACTTATGAGTGTCATTATTTCTGCTTAAATAAAATTCCAGCATACATATTTTGATTAATTTCCTTTCACCAGCGAATGGCAATGTCAAAAGATCAGAGAATTAGAGAGCACATTGCTGAGATGTGTGACACGAATGGATAAAGCAGAGAAACCCAGGAAGGGGACTTCCCTGCACTTGGCGGCTTCATATGTGTTCTGTAAAACTCACTTGCCACCTGCCCAAGAATACTGACAACTGTGTTAATGAACTGAAAATAAATTCTGCTCATTATTTTAAGTCATTTGAACTCGAAACTATATTGCCTTTAACAAGCAACAGATTTAATGGGCTGCAGATAGCTAGAAATACTAATTAATAACCTATTTTCTATTCTGTTGACAATATTAAAATTCAATCGTGGTAATTTGAGTTAAAGACGCACAACCAAAAGCAAAGTATATGACAAAGTGCATCTATTTTTCGCTAATGCCTTAATTTTGAAGTTTTCTTCCCCACCCCCTCCCCCCCGAAGCAATATCTTGCTTCTGCCTAAACACAGATGTGGAAATCTCCTTTTGGACGACACATGTGTGGAATCAGAACTCAATTTTGAAGATTGGAGTTGGACTGGACTAGTTAAAACAAATCTGGCACCTGAGGGGCCTGCAGTGTCTCATTGCCCAGCTCTTTAGTCAGATTTGTGGATGACACAGGTCCCAGTTTACTTGGGAAGTCCCTGGTTTACACCTCCTGCGCTAGGGTGCCATCCCATCAGACCCCTTTCACTCTCACCAGTTTCTTGATGTGTAGAAGAGAGATAATGGAGCAGAACAGAGACCGCCATCCTTAGGAAGACTTTCTTGCTTAGCTGGCCCTTGATGGTCTTGGGTAACTTGTCTGATATACTGTTCCCCACATGGATGTAAGTGTGGCTTGCTGTGATGAGATAGTGTGCAAACACTGTAGTTGACGATGTTTTCCTTTTGGGAGAGTGGCATTTATGTGACTAGTCTCCTACGAACGCCTGTGATGCTAACCCTCTTACGACTGTCTCTGGGCAGAAATGTTGTACAGAGAACTCTGTGTTTTCATTGCTGGGGGAAGGGGTGTGTGATCCCTCTTGGGAGGGAGAGAGCATAAGGAAGCCTCATATGAGTTTCTACAGACTCTACCTGTGTGTACTTTCCATATACTGTGGCCATATATTCTTGCCACATCACTCTACGACATCTTAGTTGTAAGTACAACTATCTATGCCGAGTCGCATGTGTCTCTGTGAATCTTAAAAGGGTTTTGGGAATCTCTGGCATGCAAGAGTTCAGGGATTGTCTTTACTAAGTTGCACAGTGACCCCAGAAGCAGTCAGGGGCCAGGATAACTATTTTAATATCAAAGATGAGAAACTGAAGTCCGGAGAGAATCTCTGTGACTTTCCCAGCCTCCCTAGCTCTTACGTAGGAGAAACAAGAGGAAAACCTGTGCTCTTGGTCTGCAGAGCAGGAGAATCTCATGTAGAGGAAAGTGTTGCCCTGGGAATTAAGCCCCATTTCACGCTGTAGAGAGAGACATGGAGTGAATGGCTTAGCGGATCCGTCTTTATCTGTGCAACCAAGATCGTCACATCCAAAACACAGGATTGTGGTGATGGAAGTTACAGCATGCCCAGCTCATTCCTGGGACACACAGGTCTGGGGAACATCAGTGACCTTCCTCCCCTCTCCCATGCAAGTGCTGGCTCCAGTCCCAGTATCGCCTCTCTGATAGCAAAGCCTGAAGATCGGTCTCAATACATACAGAACACACCAACAGTCTGAGTTCTTTGTCTAATGGTGCTTTAGAGAGACATAAAATCCTCGAGATAAAATGTCAGCTTTTGTTTGATAAGCTGCTAAGTCCCGGTCACGGGGGCTATTTGGATTTTCACACATCCTGTCCTAAAAACAGCAAAGGCAGAGCAAGTTAGAAAGAGATGAACACGGTACACCGACCAGGCTGATGGCTTGTGCAACCAGAACTCCCCAAGTCTCTTTTGTCAAAGAAGACAAGTCAGGATGATGACAGAGCCGATTTGAGAGCTGAGCAACCATCTGTCCCTCCGGGTCTGCTCTCTCATCCTGGAGAGCAGCCTTTGTCTTCTTGTTCACACAGTTCTGCCATGAGTGTCTCTGTGGAATAAAGAGAAAGAAGAACACAGACATTTGAACTCTAATTTATCATGGGCATCAGAACTCTTCTGACGGGCCCACCACAGAAGCAGAGGCTGAAGTAATTATACGGGCGATAGAAGCAAGGGCATTAGGAAAGGGTTGATGTTTGCTATGCACCTAAAGGACGAGGAGAAACACTAATACCCACTTCAATAAAGTGTCTTCCTGTGGTGTAGACATGCCCATCCTACAGATGAAGAACCAAGAAAGTCCCAGATGGCTAAGTGATCTATCCAAGATCACCCAGCTAGTCGGAGAGATGTGACCAAAGCCTAGATATAACAGGTCCGTCACCATATTTTTACACACCATCTTGGCAGATTTGCCAGTCTGTGAGTCATTGCGGGCCCCAGGTCCTGTGAATGGACATCATGGACAGACTGATTGGACCCAAGCTATAGAGGAAGATCATTTCAAGCACCTACAAGATGGGGAATCCCTACTACTGGTGCATCCCGTGAAGCCTCAGTGAAGGTTAGCTTTAGAAGTAGAGTCAAGGTTGGGTTGTATGAGGCATGGTCTTCCAGCTGGGCTAGTTGTGGGAGCCAGGGGAGATGGGAGAAGCATGTGGACTCCTCTTTCGGGTGCCCCTTCTATGGCGAAGGATCCCTGCTACAGTATGCAGCCTGGTTAGATGCTAGCTCTGCACCTACTGGAAATGACTGATAATTTTAGGCAAGATGCTTCTTCCTTACAGAACTTTTCCTCAATCTGTGTTTTTTTATACCTCATAGTAATTAGGTAGGATGCATTTTTAATGTGGCTTATCAAAACCGCATGTGATAATATTTCTATAAATAAGGATATTAGGATAAAGGTAAAATAAAGCTGGACATTTAGGTGGCAGAATGTAATCCCAAAGGCCTACGATTATTGCCCTGCTCTGAGCTTCCCATCAGCCAAAGAGGAGTAAGACACAGGGTTTGTTATGTGAGTCCCATAATCCATAAGGTAAAAGTCAACCAATTCTTCTCCACAATAGAGATCAGAACTGCATTAGCTTCTTGGGGCTTCTATAGCAAGATACCCACAACATGATGGCTTAAAACAGCAGAACTGTGTTCTCTCACCGTTCTGGAGTCTAAAATTCTGAAATTAAACTGACGGCAGGACTAAGCTCTCATTGAAACTGCAGAAGAGAATCCTTCCTTATGTGTTTTTAACTGCTGGTGGTTCTTGGAAATACTTGGCATTGCTTGGCTTGTAGAGACATCATCCTGCTCTCTTCCTTCATCTTCACTGCTGTTTTGTGTGTGTGTGTGTGTGTGTGTGTGTGTGTGTGTGTGTTCAAACTTCCCTTTTACACAGCAGCACTTGTTATATTGGATTAAGAGCCCACCTGACTCCAGCATGACTTTGTCTTAATTAATTAGATCTGCAATGTCCCTATGTTCAAATAAAATCACATCCTAAGCTACTGGAGGTTAGAACTTCAACATGTATTTTGGGAAGACAAAATTCAGCCTCTGATGAGAAGCAAGAAGGCTCTGAGGTCACACTGCCTTGTTTAAATTCTGACTGCAATACTTCTTAGCTCTGTGATGTTGGACAGGTTACTTAACCTCTCTGTGTCTCAATTTCCTATTCTGTAAAATGGCATTCTTAAGAGTGCTTAACACATGGATTTTTTTGTGAGAACTAGCTGAAATAGTATATGCAAAGTGCTTTCAATGTTGCTTAACATAAAAAATGTCCTCTGTTTTCATCACACAGATTGGTAAAGACCAGGGGCCATTTCCAAGTTCACACTACCACCGCATGGTAACACCGGATCTTGAGTTTTGGGTTTCTGAATGTAAGTAAAAGACATTTACCTCTATATTTCAGCTGAGTCGGTTGCTTTTTATATATTAGAATACATATATATATATATATATATATATATATATTTGTAAAACACTAATGAAAGAAATGAAGGAAGAGGGAAAGAAAGAGAGAGGGAAGAAAGAAGGAGGAAAGGGAGGAAGGAAGGAAGGAAAGAAAAAAAAGAAACCTAGTTCCCTAAGAAAAGGTGAACTGAAGAAATGCAGTTGAAAAACTGGCGTGAAAAGTAGTTGAACTATTGCCAAAAGACACTTAAGCACCAGAATCCCACAGTACGTAAACTCTACTCTTGAGCAAGGCTATTTTTAATGTTTTCTTTACCAAGGAATTGTTGCTATTCAGAAAAATGTCTCGTCTAAAGTAGGTACCACAAGAAATATGTATTGACCCTTGGGTGTGGAAATGCTTAACAAGTAGGTATATGCTTTGACATAGAATTTCTGCTTCTAGTAATTTCCTTTAAGGAAACAATTAGCTCAGGAAAGATATATTTTTATTAATCTGTTTGATGGATTGTTTATAAAGCAACAATATTGGCAACAGCCTAAATATACTTTAACAAGAGGTTGATTAAACAGACGGTAGACCTGTCATGATAAGATGGTACAATATTTGTGGTAAGGACAGCAACGACCTCCAAAGATGTCCCTATCCTCATTCCTGGAATCTGTAACTTTGCAGATTAGATTAAAGTTAAACATCTCAAAATGAAGACATTATCTTGAATTTCTAATCATATCAGTGTCTGAAAATGGAGAATCTCCCCAGCTACGATCAGAAAAAGAGAGGGGATGATGAAGAAGGGTCAGATAAATGCTACTTTGCCTTGAGGATGGGGAAGGGGCATTGAGCCAAGGAATGCAGGTGGTCTCCAGCAGCTGGAAAATAGCAAGAAAGCAGATTTTTTTTCCCCTAGAGTTTCTGAAAAGAATGAAGTCTTGCTGACAACTTGAGTTTAGCCCTCTGAGAACCAGGTTAGACTTCGGACCCCAGGACTGTAAGAAAATAAGTACATGTTGACTTAAACAATGAAGTGTGTGGTCATTTGTTATAGCAGAAATAGAAAGTCATACAGCATTCAAATATTTCCCAAGACATGACAGGGCAGGAGCCTCACACTCAGAGGTCTACAGCAGCCAGGCAGTTACAAGTAATTGCAATTTTGGTTTAGTAGAAGACCAGAAATGATAAGTTCCTTAAATGTATACCAAGTCTACCACATGCTGTCTACTTAGCCTGCCAACATACTATGCAAAAAAGAGGGAACAATATAAGCTACTAATCTCTAACTTGTGCAGTCGTGGAAAATTTATTGGCATGAATGAAGGTTCACTATATATATATATATATATATATATTTTTTTTTAAATAGCTATTCTTAGAATACCAGATACAGTAGAATTCTTTTTTTTTGCAATTTTACTTACACAGGAAAAATCTGGAAGGATATGATCTGACAACAGTAATCACCTGGGAAGATGTGATAATGAAAATTGTAATGCATTTTTCTTCTCTGTATATTCTTAGTTGTTTTTACGATAAATATGTACTGTTTTGAAAATAAAATGTAAGTTAAATAGAGAAAGAAAAGGTGAATCCCCCCTCGTCCCCACACCTGGCAGGGCTGGTAGTGGAACCATCTTGCCTGACCTGAGAATCTCCACTTGAGCTACATTCCAGGCTGTCACCAATTATTCCTTTCTCTCCCGAGTGCTGGTGACAATTGCCTTGATGCCATTTCAGGCATGCCTTATTCATTCTTCTGTGGGGCCAATTCAGTTAAAAGTGTGCTGACCCTACAGAAAAGGCAGTGCTCCGGGGCTGCCTCCCGGGGGAAGTCCCACAGAGCAGCAGATGAAACAGGACTGTACAAAGCTCATAAATCTTTTGCCTTTTAAAATTCACAATTCTTTTCAGGGTAGCGAATACAATATATATTACCAGGTCACGCCTTCCATCTCAGGGGGCTGAAAGCAACAGATTTGAATCCAGAGACCTGAATGGAATCTTTCCTGTGGTTGTGGCAGCTTCATTTTCCTCCTCCCTGCCTCAGTCTCCTACTCAGCTTCTTTCAAGAGATAGAAATACTCGATTTACAGAGGCCTCTTGGGGGAAAACCTACGATCTGGGGCAGGACCTTAGCACCACCCTAGTTCCAAGGCCACTTGGTGACTTTGGGCAAGCTCCAATCCTCCGTCACAAAGGGTGGTTGTGATGATGATTCAATCCTTGGAAAAAAATGATCATAATTGGCACATCATAAATACACTATCCAGGACCAATGATTAATGCTTAATTATGTTTATTTTTATCACCCCTAGACCTACATCAGCTTCTCAAGGTGGCTTGTTTCATGGTCTGTAGAAGAGTCAAATCCAAATTCAAAGTGCTTGTTGGTATTTTATCACTCAACACAGAAGGCTTCTGTAACCCCGAAATTAGCCAGATATGGTGGCATGTGCCTGTGGTTTTAGCTACTTGGAAGACTGAGGTGAAAGGATCACCTGAGCTCAGCAGGTCGAGACTGCAGTGGCCATGAGCGTGCCACTGCACTTCAGCCTGGGCAACAGAGTGAGATTTGACTCAAAAAAAAAAGAAAAAAAGAAGTTCCCTTCTAGTCTTAGTTTGCTAAGACTTTTTTTTGTCATAAATGGGTGTTAGCAACACAGAAGTTAGCAACACAGAAGGCTTCTGTAACCCCGAAATGTGTGGAGATTTCTTCCCACCAGCAAGCAAGCAGCCAATGCTGCAGTAGAGACCAGCTTCACATCCTCCAATTCAAATTCGACATTGACCTGGATAGTGTCAAATTCCACAGGTCGAGGACTCCATCCCCAAGACAGCCTCCTCACTTCTCCCACTCACTAGTCTTCTTCTAGAACTTCTAATTGATCAACTTAAGTTGGAGTTCCCACAACCTTCTCTTTGGCTTTGACTCATTTGCTAAAGAAACTCGCAGAATTCAGAGAAACGCGTTTACTGGTTTATCATACAAGATGTCACAAACGAGATGGGTGAAGAGATGCACAGGGCAAGGCACAAGGAGAGAGGCATGGAGCTTTCCTGCCCTCCCTGGGAAGGCCACCCTCCAGAAACCTCCTTCCCCACGTGCTCGTCCTCCAGAAGCTCTCAATTCACCACCCACTTGGGCCCATTGGATAGGTACAAGTGACAACTGGGAAGAAATGTGATTGAACAAAAGGGGTAAGATCTCATACTGATAGACTGAGTGGGGAAGCCCAGCAAGAGGAATCTCTCTGTCCAGATTATTCTTGGCCTCTTTGTGCAGCATTCCTTCCTTTAGGAAAGGGCCAGGACTCCTTCTAAGATGAAGGTCTTCTGACCACAGCCAGAAAGAAGTGGGAAGTTCAGAGTGCCGCCTTGGACTGGTGAGAGGAGGACAGGAAAGGCCAGAGACAAAGATTTGGTTTTCTGATGCCGGCTTCTGGGGCCTAAAATGCCCCAACATTATACCAAATGATTATAACGTGGGCTGTATGAGATATGAGCCAGGAACTGAGGATGAAAATCTATATTTGTGTATGTATGCATATGTGCGTGAGTGTGTGCATGTGTGTGCACAGATATATATGTGAATGCATACACGTTATATATATGCATCTCTTCACTTGTATCCAACACAGAGTTCAAGTCACATCTCAGTCATTTAGTGGCTTTGTAACTTGAAGTCACTGAACATTTTTGAGCCTCACCTTCAAACTAGAGGAGCGAATAGAAAAGGTTATTTGATTTAAGACTAGAGTGAGGAATAAATCCAGCTTCAAAAAATAAAGTACAGGATCTGTAGTAGTTGTTGAGGAAACGATAGATCTTTCTTTTATACTTCCTCAACCCCTTCAGTCGTTTAGAAAATGAAGCCACTAAAGATGAACGTGAAACCACTTTATAGAGTTTCAGGAAATGCCAAAGGAGATCAAGAAGGCAAAAATACTCTGAACCTTGAAAACACCGAATCCAACCTTCGTGCGTTTTCATTCTCACAACCATAGCCCTTCCATTCCCTTGTTTAACACCACCCGTGCCTCTGTTCCCTTATGTGCATAGCAGAGATGATAATAGCACCTATTTCTTAGTCTTGTAGCAAGAATAAGTTGGAACAATACTCTTCAATATTTAGTTGATTCTGGATATAAAAATGACATACTTGGGAAACCTCTCCCGAAATTTCAGGGAGTGCAAAATTAAGTAGATTTCTGATATAACATGTCAGAATAGAGACAACGTTGAATCAGGAGATGATGCAGGACTGCAAATAATGGGAGTTAAAATGTGCCCTGTCAGTAATTGTACAAATAAATTATTCGGTTTCAAGACATCTTGAAAGAAGTTGTAGTGATGTTTTGGTAATTTTGCAGATGATTTTGTTAATGTCTTAGAGAGAAGTTTCATATTTTAAAGCACAGCATGTCGCAGTTTAGAGAGTGACTCCCTTGTTTTGACATGGGAAGCTAAGTAGGTCATTGAAATGTTTTTAGTGAGCATGAACCCACAACAGCTATGTAAGACCCTACAAACTGTGCCTACCACCAGTGCAGTGCTCTTCCCAGACTCAGAAGCTTTTAATCAGTGAAAACTGCTGAACATTCATTTTCATCTTCCACAAACCCTTATTGAATGAATACCTATTACGAACCAGACGCAGACATGAACAAGGCTGATCTCTGCCTTTGAGCATCGCGCTTCTTGGGTGAGAGGCCCCAGCGGTGAGTCATTTCAATTTACGGCTCATCCCACACGGTAACTTCCTGCTTATTCTGGAACTCCTAGCTCACCAGGTGACAACGAATGAAGCATTCTATTTTTCTTTTGTAATTATTTACCCTCTAGAATATAAGCTCCATGAGAGCAGGGATTTTGTCTGTTCCCATCAGCAACTCACTTGGGACATGACACTCAATATGGTAAATGAAGTTGTGTGCCAACCAACCATTTGAAATGTGTTTCTCTGCCTGCCCATCGAGAGATGACCAAATGCTTTTGGCTAGTTTTTCCAATTTACAGCCAAACTTCCCTAGTTTCTTAGTTTTATCCCTGACTGGTTGCATAATCTTGAGCAATTTATTTTTTATTTTAAATATGTGGGGTACAATTCAGGGTTAGATATACAAACATTTGTTAGCATGCACTTCTCTTGACAGTATTGTGAGGCTGAGATCCTCCTGCGTCTCGGAGAGGATAAATGCCAAAGACTACATAGGCGATGAGTGTTGCAGCTGGGATCAAAACCAGATCAGCTGGGCGCCTTGACTCGGAAGCCATTGCAAGCTGTTCTTGTTTTTAAGAGGAAAATGTGCCAAGACTTCCAACAGGGATTTCAGACCCAGAACTGAGCAAAGCATGTTTTCCCCAGTGCCTCCTTCCAGCAAATGGCATCACCATTACCAAGTTGACTGAATCAGGAAGCTGGGTGTTAGTCTTAACCCCAATAATTCCTCTTCTTGTGCCCTAGTCAGCCACTAGATCTTGCTATTTCTGTACCTGCATATCTCTTGCACCAGCTTCCCTACTGTGTTTCTACTTCTGTGACCCAAGCTGTTACCACCTTTCCTTACGACCTCAGCAAATAGCTCCCAAACTGTTCTCTCCCCTTCCAACTTCTCTTCCTCTAAGCCACTCCATAACCCTGCTTTTTAAAGAGTGAGTTGAATCTTGTCTCTTCTTATCTGAACCCCTATGAAGTTCCTGTACTCTTCCAGATAAAGTAGGAAGAGTTTTACCTTCTTCTGACTTTCTCCAGGTCTTTCCCCTTTCTGGAGTATCCTAATAAGAATCACCTGGGCTTGCTTCTGGTTCCCAATGGCCCATGTTGACAAGCCTTTGCTTGCTATTTTCTCCATTTGAAATGTGTGTCTCCATCTGCCCATTGAGAGACTACCAAATAATTTTGGCAAATTTTTCCAATTTACTGCCAAACTTCCTGAGTTTCTCAGTTTTATCCCTGACTGGTTATATAATCTTGAGCAGTTCAGTTTACCTTTTGTGCCTCAGTTTCTCTATCTTCTAAAAGAAGATAATAGTGATACCTGCACATGCATGTCTATTGCAGTGTTACTCACAAAAGCAGAAGCATGGAACCAACTGTGCTGCCCAATGAAAGTGGACTGGATAAAAAAAATGTGGTACATATACATGATGGAATATTGTGCAGCCATAAAGGACAAGATTATGAACTTCACAGCAACTTGAATGAACTTAGAGTCTATAATACTTAGTGATCAGCCAGGCTCGGTGGCTCAGCCTGTAATCCCG
>CAUYQG010141634.1:0-18049 GCA_963574415.1 Tarsius wallacei
GAACTTTGGACTGGGCTGCATTCCTTTAAACTGGTTTGAGCTATAATTAAGAGTTTTTTATAGCTTAGATAGAATCAGCTTAAATACAAAGGAGTTAGGATTAACTTTAGTCATTAAGTGTTGTGTATGCATAAGTTTTAAAAGTTATTGATCATTAGAATATTATATTAGAAATATTGTATTGCTTTTGAGGCACCTGCCTTGTGTTCATGTAAATGTCTTGTGATTTAATTGAGATTGCCCTTCCTCATGCTTAAGGAAGCGCCTGGTGGGTGGGGGATGCCCCCCTCCCACCTCGTCTTGTGTTCATGTAAATGTCTTGTGATTTAATTGGGATTGTCCTTCCTCATACCGGAAGGTGGGAGACGCCCCTCATCCACCTGGCTTGTGTTCACGTGAAAGTCTTGTGATTTAGCCCGCGAAATTTGGGATAAAAGGAGCATGGAGACCTCCATTAAATGGCTTCTGCTCAAATCCGTTTGAACAGTGGTCCATTCTCTTTCTTTCTCTCTCTTTCTGTCTCTCTATATATCTATCTCTCCTGCAGAATCGGCTCCTGCACTAGACAGGAGTCTAATCCCTTTGTTCCCCAGGAATAATCGCCGACGCCACCACACCTTTCCAGGGACACTCTAAATCTCTCCGTGGGGGCTGGTCCCCCACAGCACACCTCATCAACAAGGGTACCTGCATAATCAGTGTTTGTTTACCTAACCCTGAACTGTACCCCACATCTTTAAAATAAAAAAAGAAAACAGAAAAAGAAAAGGTATAGATAGCACTGAAGAATTCAGGTGGCGAGTGAAAGGGAGGGAATTCAGACACATTGTTATTTTATGACTGAAGCCAGAAAACACTGACAAGATTAGAGAACTTCAATATGGCAGGATCACAGAATGCAGTGAGGAAACAGTCAAAAAGACTAGAGATGTAAGAAAGAAACAGATTATGGGAGAGTCTTGCATTTATGCCAAACAATGAAATTTGGAGTCTATTAGAAGACAATGGAGAGTCATCAAAGAATCTAAAGACTAGTGACTCAATTTAGTTGCTGTAGAAGTATCCTAGACTGAAGAAAATAAAAGAGAGAGAGAGAAAACTAGAAGCACAGAAACCATTAAGAGCTTGATTTAGTGACCCATATAATGGTGGCCTGATTTAAGGTACTGGCAGTAGGGATGGAGAGATGTGCCCAGATTAAAAAACAATAAGGAAGTAGAATTAACTAGATATACTGACTGAATGAATGTGGAAATAAGAGAGGAAGAAGAACAAACAATGACTTTCAGGCTTCTGCTATATACTTAATAAATACTATGGTTCTACGTCCGAGTGATACACCAATGAACCAAAGAATGCCTTCATGTCTTGAAGGTTTTTTCCTAGTAGAAGGAGATAGACAATCAACAAATAAAGACCTTCATGAAACCTCTGATCATTCTGACCAATACTGATTTGTCTTCTTAGGTATGCCAGGGTACTGTTCACATTCTGGAACTAAATGACAGAGTAAATTTACATCATACATAAACTTAATTAGCTTGGTTGAGAATTCTTCATCCTGATGAAGCTGATCAAGTCTGAAATAGGCCACTCATACTGAAAGAATGTCTGAATGACTTTAAGGATTTTTCTGGCTTTTAGCAAAAAAATAAAATATCATTCACACTTTTTGGACAATTTAAGGAATTTTCAAGAGAAATTTTGACTATTTTTTTCACATTACATGATGAAATTAAACATAATTTATTTCCCAACCTAACTTCCCAAGTAGACTCCACTATAATTTTTTTCTCTAAGTTTCCAATTATTTTTAGAGTCACAGGAGACAAAAATTGTGCTTTGCATGTCTTCATATGCCCTCTGATCACTAGCAGAGTTCCAGGCACATATGAAGTACTCAATAAAAACAAGTTAAGTGAAAACTGATGAGGTTCAACGTGTATACCTTTATTGCAGACTCTGGTCTCCAATGCAAAACCAAAACAAAACGAAAAACAACCAAAACAAAACTAGGGACATTAGCAATAGAGCAAAACGATGCAATCTGTCTCATGAAAGAACAGAATAAACATTTCATACAAAATCTTTTTTTTTTTTTGAGTTGGAGTCTCACTCTGTCACCCAGACTGGAGTGCAGTGGCTGCTCCTGGCCACAGCAGCCTCGACCTGCTGGGCTCCGGCGATCCTTCTGCCTCAGCCTTCCAAGTAGCTGAAACTACAGGCGCGCGCTACCACGCCTGGCTAATTTTTTATTTACTGTAGCGATGAGGTCTCACCAAGTTGCCCAGGCGGGTTTCGAACCTGCAGGCTCAGGCAATCCGCTCCCAAAGCACTGGGATTACAGACTGAGCTACTGAGACCGGCTTCATACAAAATCTTAAATGTTGACATTAACTTTAAATGACTTTGTCATCCATAGAATGTGATCTGTAATAATTCATTATAGAGTAGTTTAATGTCCAAACAATTAGGAAAGAATGGGAGAGATAGAATAAGGGAGGGAAGATCAAGGAAGGAAAAAAATTAATGTGTAGGAAGAAGAAAGCCTTAATTTCCGGACTCTTTGGGACAATTTGGAACATTAATGCTGCATATAAAAATTTAAATTCTAATATCCTATATAAATTCTTTATTTGAGATACTTATTTATGTTATGCCTTCTTCATCAGCTTGTAAATCAAGGTCCTAAGGCAATTTTACCTTAGTAGGTAAATCCCTTTAAGAAAGTTTGAGAATTTGATGAAAGAACTATTACTATTGTAAAGAGAATGACTACCAAGGATTCTTCCTCTTACCACACAAAGAGAGAAACCTTTAATATGCCTTGAACTTAGTGTCCAAGTTCAATGTATCCTTTTGTTACATAATACACAGACAGAAAGCTCACTATTTATTTACCTCAGTTTACTGTTTACCTCCCCCACTAGAATGTGAACTCTATAAAGCAGGGATTTTTTTTTCTGTGTTGTTTACTCCTGTTTTCCCAATATTCACAACAATGTCTGGCAAACAATAGATAGTCAATAGTAGCTGCTGAATGGATGAAAGAATGAAGGCTTACATGGCTAAACATCTCATTTGTGTATTACATGTATACTTTTTTTTAAACATATTTTTTATTTTAAAATTGTGGAATACAGTTAAGGGTTAGGCATACAAATATGCATCATTCAAGCACCCTTGTTGATAAGGGGTGTCCCCCCGTCCCCAGACAGATATTGACTACCGTTAATCCCACCTCCCTTCCCCTCTCTCCCCCCCCATAGTTTCCCGCCACTGTCAATCCTTTTCTTATAGTATTACGATAGATGTTCAAGGTCCACTTATGAGTGAGAACATCTTTGTTTCTGTGAGAGATCACTCAGTCTTATAAACTCTAGCTCCATCCAGGTTGCTGCGAAGTTCATGATTTTGTTTTTTTTTATGGCTGCGTAGTATTCCAGCATGTATATGTACCACATTTTTTTAATCCAGTCCTCTTTTGATGGACAGCATGGTTGGTTCCAGGTTCTTGCTATTGTGAACAATGCTGCGATAAACATACGTGTACAGGTATCTTTTTTATAGAGTGATTTGAGTTCTTCAGGGTATATTCCCAGTAGGGGGATTGCGGGGTCATATGGGAGGTCGATATTTAGAGCTTTTAGGAATCACCACACATGTATACTTTCAAAAGAACAATTAATGTGTGTCAATCAGAAACAAAACCTCTCTGAAAGAAGTCCATCACCAATGCAAATAAGTTGTGAACCTGTTTGATTAGTACAAACTATCAAACAATGCAAACCACTGAAAGGAAAATGTGAGACAAATGTAACTCTTATGACCTTAGCTTTGACTAAGGAGCAATCTACATATAGTCAATTGGTTTCCACCTGGGAAGAGTATGGTTACCTTTAAAATCTAAAGTTCCTAGCCGGGCTCGGTGGCTCAGCCTGTAATCCCGCGCCTTGGGAGGCTGAGGTGAGTGGATTGCCTGAGCCTGTGGGTTCGAGACCCGCCTGGGCAACTTGGCGAGACCTCATCTCTACAATAAATCAAAAAAAAATTAGCTGGGCATGGTAGCGTGCGCCTGTAGTTCCAGCTACTTGGAAGGCTGAGGCGGAAGGATCGCCGGAGCTCAGCAGGTCGAGGCTACGGTGGCTGGGAGCAGCCACTGCACTCCAGTCTGGGCGACAGAGTGAGACTCCAACTCAAAAATAAAAAAATAAAAATAAAAAAATGAAATCTAAAGTTCCTAATTCAAAACCTAAAATCTAAGATCTAAAAGACTGTATTTAAGCAGGTATTTTCTTTTCATTCTGTGGGTATCTGCATATAAGCTTCAAACAAAGTTTTTTTTCTACAAGCTATAAGTATGGCTAAATACACTTTTCTCCCCCCACCCCCTAGATTTTATTTTTAATTACTAGTGTGCCAGCTTAGAATTGAATATCTCTTTTCCCTTGCTAGAAAAAATGTAAACTTCCCCCAAGTTGACCTAAGGGCTATACTGAGCTACTGGATATTTGAGGACCTCCCATCACACAGAATAAAAGTTCCATAACACTAACACAGCTGGTCTTGCCTATATCTCAGATAAGTCAAAACTATGAGCCACCTAACTCATTGGGTCCCAAATCCCACTCAAACAAACAAATACAACACAGATACAAAGGTCACAATTTGGTTATTTGCTTAAGAACCATATAATTAAATATAAACTAAAGCCAAGCCAAACCAAACTAAAGCCTTTGTTAGTAAAAACTATGAAAAACTTGGAAATATGTCAAAAGAATAACTTGATATCTTTTCAATATCATATTGGACCACAGTCTAAAGAGGCCCATCCAAGGAGTTTTTTAATATTGTTGTACTGCTTGACTTGCTATTTATTATTTATCAAGGTGAGGACTGCTAAATAACATGTTAACCTGTAGATTTTTGTTCATAAGGATGTAAATAATTTTTGTTATTAAAAAACCCCACACAAACAATAGTTTTATTGTACTATAAGACAGTAACCAATGTACTAATCTTACAACTTTTTTTTTTTTTTTTAAACCTTTAAATTCCACAATGTTTATTATACAGGTAAACCCTGATCCTTGTGATGGGCCTATCGGTAGGATTTCTGGTAACAGGAGCGGGCACCGGGACCTCCAAACTTTTTGGATTCACAGCGACGGGGGTCAGCTACCAGCAGTGTCCGGTCATACTGAATAAGGATGTCTTTGATCTCCTTCTTGGAAGCCTCATCCACATATTTTTGGTAATAGGCCACCAGAGCTTTGGAGATGGACTGACGGATAGCATAAATCTGGGCCACGTGACCACCGCCCTTCACCCGGACACGGATATCCACGCCAGCAAACCGCTCCTTGCCCAGAAGCAGAACTGGTTCCAGTAGCTTGTACTGCAGCGTGCGTGGTTCGGTCATCTCCAAGGACCGCCCATTCACCTTGAGGCCGTTGCCGCGTTTGCAGTGCACCACAGCCCTGGCCATCTTCTTTTGTCCGAAGACCTGCACGGACTGCAGAGGGCCCTTGGACGGCACGGCTACAGGTGTGGACGAGAGCTCCTCACCGCGAGGCGCAGCTAATCTTACAACTTTTATTCCAGCATTCTGTCAGTGCCAACACATACTTAATCTCTGGAATTTTCTGGGAATCAGTGTTACTATCCTGTTGATTCCCTCATTCACTAGGCAAATAAATTTATGACACGAGCTTACTATGTATTTGTATGAGTCATATTTTTACCTCTTTGAAACATATTTTAATCCCTTAAAGTTGTTGATATATTTTCTTCTTAGAGGCCTACAGACTATAGGAAAGGTAGATTATTATGGCTCTATGAGTGGCAGTAAAACAATGTAAATTGATTGCATTATTCATTCTTCAGCAGGCTGATTATTGATCCTATAGTGCTACTATTGAATTATTTAGTAACAAAAATCTAGTAAGTAATTATAAACTATCAGTGAGATGCTACATATACCTGTAAGTAATTATAAACTATCAGGCAATTCTCTTGCCTTTGCCTCCCAAAGTGCTGGGATTACAGGCATGAGTCACCATGCCCAGCCAATAGCATACCTTTCTTAAAGGCACCCTAGGCTTAATACTATGATGGAAACTGTATGGATTTTTGTCAACCAACTGCTATTAGTTTAGCTGAATCTTGAACTAAAATACTGTTATTCCATATTCTTTAAAGCACACTATTTTACCCCTAAAGATGCACATTAATACTTTATGATTAGAGTACCAAGAAGAATACATAAAAGAGCACAGTTTATTGCTAAATGCTACATATACCTGTGTTTTCCTCTTAATGTAGCTTTAAACCTGTACAGCCTAAAGAATATTGCATTTTCTCTTCTTAACATTATATTTTATCTCCAGCAAAGCCTGCGTTACATTGTCTATAGTAAATTTTAAGTACTTCAATATAGAAGTATTTACAGTGTAACTTACACATATTTTAGTTGGTTTCAATTCACATTCTAATGACATTAGTTAACATCTCAAGTACCCTAATGAGGAAGTACTCCAGGGTTGGCTATTTATTACCTGACATGCTCTAGTTATTTGGCAAAAAAACAGAGATAGATACTGATGGGGTTCAAGAAATGTCAACCCAAAATATGGCACCTTGCATATTGGATATTTTAAGCTGAAGAAATTTGAGAAAAGAAAATAATCAGTAAGGTCATTCATTCTTCTTGATTCCCCCTACCCTTCTCCTCTGAAAAATGTCATAAATGCTAAATGCTACATCTAGAGAAGATGTTATAACTCTCCCCTGAAACAGGTCAAAAAACCACCATGAAGTCGGATGCAGTGGCTCACATCTATAATCCTAGAATTTTGGAAAGCCGAGGTGAAAGGGCTGCCTGAGCCCAAGGGTTCGAGACCAACCCGGGAATCTTGGCAAGACCTCACCTCTACGATAAATTGTAGTTTTGCTACTTGGAAGGCTGAGGCAGAAGGATCACCAGAGCCTAGCAGGTCAAGGCTGTGGTAGCCGTGAGTGTACCACTGCTCTCCAGCCAGGGCTACAGAGTAAGACTCCAACTCAAAAAAAAAAAATTATTATTATTTTTTTTTTTTGCTAAGACTTAGCACAGGTATGCTAAGTAAGCAGAAATGGTAAGTCTCGACAGCCTGCAGAATACTAAGTCAGTAGTCAGCTATCTAGGCCTTCAGTTCAATGCACCATAGTCAAGATCAGCAGAACTGAAACAACTACTAAGGAAGAATCTAGGAGGGGCGCAATTAGGAAAAACTGTTTCACAGGATAATCCTTGATAACACACACACACACACACACACACAAAATAAAGCGTGAGATACCATCCTAACACTCAGAAGAAAGGAGCATCCTTATTTCCTTTTTTTTTTTTTTTTGAGTTGGAGTCTTACTCCATCGCCCAGGCTAGAGCGCAGTGGCTCATGGCCACCCAGTATCGACCTGCTGGTCTCAGGTGAGCCTTCTAAGTAGCCGGAACTACAGGTATGCGCTACCATGTCTGGCTAATTTTTTGATTTGTTGTAGAGATGAGGTCTCGCCAAGTTGCCCAGGCTGTTCTTGAATCCGTGGGCTCAGGCAATCCTTTCACCTCAGCCTGAGTCACCACACCCAGCCAAACATCCTTATTTCTAAACACACAGGGACACAGAGAAGAATATGAACAAACAAGTCTTGGTAAGTATCTCTCGGTTCATTACATTTAGCTCATCTGCCCACGTTATCCTAACACATTTCTCCATAACTCTTTGCTCTTCATCAAACCTGCTATAAAAAACACTCATGTAACAGTTTCTTCAGGTCTTAATTCCTAAGAAGATTCCCATGTCAACTGAAACTTAAATAAATTTATATTCTTTTCTCTTGTTAATAAGTCTTTTGTTATAGGGGCCCCAGACATAAACTCAAGACGAGTAGAAGGAAAGATATTTTTCTTCTCCTACACTAAAAAAAATTTCAAATATCTTTTTCTCTGATCAACTTTAAATGATTTGTTAATTTGTATGACAGATGAGAGAAATAATTTTTCTTTGGTGAAAGGAGTGTTTAAGACGTGAGTGGCTAAAAATAATATTAAAAAGAGAATTAGTCTATTTCCTCTTGCCTTTGCATGAACAGTGTATGAGAATCTAGCATGCCCAGTGGTCAGGAAAACCATAGGTTCCAATGTACCTGTTGCAGTCTCAGTTTATATCATTTATCTCAGCATAATTATTAAGACTTCCCTCTTTTGTTCTCAAAGCATTCTGCTTTGGATAGCAGAATGGACACCCTTTCTTTTCTTTTTTTTTTTTTTTTTGAGTCCAAGTCTCACTCTGTTGCTTAGGCTGGAGTGCAGTGGCACACTCATGGCCACCGCAGCCTCCACCCGGTGGGTTCAAGTTAGGTGATCCTTCTACCTCAGCCTTCCAAGTAGCTGGTACTACAGGATTGTGCCACCACACACAGCTAATTTTATGATTTATTGTAGAGACGTGGTCTCGCCAAGTTGCCCAGGCTGGTCTCAAACCTCTAGGCTCAGGCAATACTCTTGCCTTTGCCTCCCAAAGTGCTGGGATTACAGGCATGAGTCACCATGCCCAGCCAATAGCATACCTTTCTTAAAGGCACCCTAGGCTTAATACTATGATGGAAACTGTATGGATTTTTGTCAACCAACTGCTATTAATTTAGCTGAATCTTGAACTAAAATACTGTTAATGCATCTGTTTCAAGTGAATCTTTCTGTAATAAATTTCAGAACAGGTGGTGTGACAGTTCTTGTGCCTCTAATAAATGTTTGTATTTGCACATGAGTCAGACTGGGACTTGCTTTCATTATAACACACTGCCTAGAACTGTGCTTGCAGGTGAAAAGACCTTCAGTTCTCATTTACTTCTAGCTACTGGAAGCTAGAGATATATTTTCAAATAATCGGTGACACATTTGTTTAGGTCACTTTGTAAGAGATACACACCTTGAGGACAACATGAGGCTTGGCCCTATGTACACACATCTGAAAGTCATGAAAACAAAGCTGCACAGCAAAAATAGTGACATAATGGGACTGTTACTTATTTATTTTTTAAAAAGTATAGTGAAGAAGGCAGTACAATATTTCAGCCCGAGACAAAACTACGACAAAGACAAACAAAATGAACAAAACGCCTAACATCTCCAGTTATAGGAATTAAATTAACCTGTAAGTTGGAAACCTTATGATGAGCAAGATAATAACAGACTCAAATATAGCATAACTGAAATATAGCAGAACTACCACAAATATTTATCAAGTTCTTCAAAGAAAACATGACTTAATTCTATAAAAGCACTGAGGAGGTTTTCCTCATCTTCCCTCAAATGGCTGAAGAACATGACAATAGACTGGTCTTTGTGCTAACAGCACTGTTTGTCTACTTCTCCTTACTCTCTTTACTATTAGTACAACCAAGAAGCAGTTTATATAAATCTGTGTTAAAGACAAAGATAATTCAGTACATTTATATCTTGGAGCAACACACCAAGAATCAAAATGCATCCAAATTTTTCAGTTTCATCAACTTTGAATCATATTTTATGTTATGGCAATAAGCTATATTTGTATGTTGGTACAAAGTCTAATTTTACATAATAGATATTAATACGTGTACAAATTAATAAGGATATTACAAAATACAAAGAGAAGATATGAGTGCAACTTACTTTAAAAATGCGTATCATACATATAGTCTAGGAATCATTACCACTGATTTTCTTTTAAGCAGATTTTAACCTGTGAGAACAGCTAAATACAAAAACTTTCGGCCTCCAGATCTAAACGTTGCATTTGATTATAATTGGCTTAGGCAACAATGACAAGTTCTGACAAGCTTTTCCTGGTTAAGGCCTCAAGGAAAGTCCAACAGCTGCTTGCCAGCCCCCTGTCCCTCAGCCTGGAAACAGCACCCTTGAGTCTGAGGTTGTAGGCGCACCTAAAAAAAAAAGTAATAAATCATGTAGAACTAAAACTATCCCAGATTCCAAGGAAGGGATCATTAGCCAATATTTCTTAGAAAGATGTCTTTTTTTCTATGCATACAACTTTCTGTGCTGTATACAATGTCAATTTTAACCATTTTTGCCAACTTAATTGATCACATAAGCTATTGAAAATTTCTTGCAAGTCAATTCAATTGTATGACAAAGGAATAAAGCTCCTGCATATTTGCCAGAGTAAACATAATAACTGAATGAAAACGGAGAGACTCGCAATGTCAGTACCCTCATAGAACTGAAGTGTAAGCATTTCTCAGAGTATCTGTCTTCTTGCTGCCAGCATCCAGACTATTAAGTATGCCAGAGGGAAACCACATAACTGAAGAGCTCGACACCACTATATACTCATGGACACTTCTCCCAATTGGCCCTGAAGTTTTTCTTATGCTAGCCTCCTCATTTTCTAATGACTATTTCTGGTCTTTCTGACTCTCCTCAAATCCAAATTCCCTGTTTACTCTGCAATTCCCAGTAGATGGAAGCTCTGGATGAAATTCAGAACAAATAGAGCCTTTGGCCATACGAGTTTTCAAATTCTTGCCCTCAAATTTACAAACTCATGAGCCTATTTCTAGAGCCTTCTTATTACTCTTATTATAAGGGAATAAGCATCTCTTGCTACTTTTTTGTTGTTGTTGGTTTTTTTCTTGTTACTTTTTATCGCTTATCCAATATCTTTCTTTCTCCACTGGATTATAATCTCCATGAAGCCAAGTACGTTGTGTTCCTTAATCATTTCTACATCTTTGGGTTTTAGCATATTTGGCATTTATCAATTAGCCATTAAATATCTGTTGAATGAGTAAATTTAAAAAAGCTTTCCTGGTTTCTTCTCTGGACTTCATTAGTTGTTTTTCTCCCAAACAGAAGAAAGCAATGGCAAGAAAAAACATCTCAGAGGCTCTTATAAAAAAAATCTGCAGGGAAAAAAGTTTGGGTAGTTTTTTTTCCATGGGTATCTATGACACTTTTCTCCAAACAAAGAATGTATTCTGTCCAAAATGCTTTTACCTACCGACACAGCAAATATGGCATGCCTGCACCTGTTTGTGTATCTTGATTTTAATATTTAATAAGTAAAACAAATGCAATTTGCAAAGCAGAATTCCAACATACTGCTGTCATTACAAATTTAGATAAAGTACCATTGATATGGTCCATTCCACATTCAACATGAAGATTTAAACTGACTGAAGCCCATTCCTCATCACCTGTTTATCAAAACAGCTTCCCAACTCTGACCCACTAAATTTATAGCAAGCAATGTTTAACTTTAAACTTAGAAAATAAAGTATTATTTCTATCTTTTGTTTGGTTGGGTGGTTTTTTTGAGTTGGAGTCTCACTCTGTCATCCAGGCTAGAGTACAGTGGCACACTCATGGCCACCCCAGCATCAACCTGCTGGGTTCCAGTGATCCTTCTGCCTAAGCCTTCCAAGTAGCTGGTACTACAGGTATGCATTACCAAGCCCAACTTATTTTTGATTTATTGTAAAGACGAGGTCTCGCCAAGTTGTCCGGGCTGGTCTTGAACCTGCGGGCTCAGGCAATCCACTAGCCTTGGTCTCCCAAAGTGCTGGGATTATAGGCTAAGCCACTGAGCCCAGTCTGTATACTGACTTTCTAAGTAAACTTTTATTGAGGAAAAAACAGATCTCACTGATAAGAAAAAAGTTGAGAACAACCACTGGTTTAGAATAAATGCTACATGCTTTGCTTACTCTATGAACTCTTTTGACACATGAGTGGATTTAATTTCTGAAATCTCCAGTGCAGATTGTCCCTACATAAGGCAAGGGCTGTATGAAACGACAGAAAACACCTATCTGACAAAGCCCAGAATTGCCACAGAAAGGTAACCCAGGTAAAAGCACATAAAGACAGTGACGTATACATACACACTCTCTCAGTCTCTCTCTCTCTCTCTTCCTCTCTCTGTCTGTCCTCAGGAGTTTCCTCTAGCTTAAAAGTTAAGAAGAATGAAAGAAATTCCACTTAGTCCAATTAAATTGTATTTTATGCTAGAGATAAGTCTGAGGAGACTGATAATTGTTTATTTTTGTTTTCAGCACAATATCCCAAAAAGTTTGAAAAATTTGCTTTGTAAAGGTTACAATACACTTCCTATACTGCATTCCATTTTAAAAGAATGCCTATCATTTCTATAGGAAGAAGTCGTGCTTATTTTTATGAGTGTACATATGTGTATGTATGCTGTATCCAGAAGAGTTTTAACCACATTTTTAGTTTCAGAAGCTTTGACTACTTTATTATTTGATCTTATTATTAGAAGTTTCAATGCATGAAGATTATATTTCCCTAGTACATTCTTTTTCCTACAATCAAAACATCAGGCATGTGAAGTCAGTTACATTTTCCATGTCCATAAATAACACTTTATGTTATTCTATTTCCTAATTTTTTAAATGATAAACTTTAGATCCAGAAAATAATTTTGGAAAGAGTGTATATCAATCCATCCATATTTCCAGTCAGAATCACTTAACCTGACTAAAATCACTTAAATTGTTCCTTTGAGACCTCAAGAAAGGAATATTTAAATATTCATAAAACCTTCACAGAAGCTTGTTGAAGTTTTCAGCTTCCCAAAATATTTCCATTTCACTTGATCATGATTTTCATCTTGTAGCTCTTTTGTGCATCCATGAAAACAGGTTTCCAGCCTCTCAACAAAAAGTCTCTGGTAAAAAACTGCCCCTTCACCTTGTGGTAGTATGAATACAGGAGATAAGAAGATAGACTTTTACCACCTGTTCCCACCCCAAAGGCCAGCCACACATATTTACAACATTTGTTTCATCCTCCGAATTGCTCATAGTTTCCATGATGCTATATTTAAGACCTCTATCCATAATTGATGCATTTGGGGGGTGTGGGTTACAGCGAAGATTAGGGAAAATGTGGGTATGGAGAAAATTTATTTCCAATTTCCACTGGCTGACACCAGAAAAACCCAGTCTGTTTTTTTCCTGCTCTTTTTCTTCCTCTGTCCTCTTGGCACCATAGGAGTTGCCATCAGAGAGTCCATTTTTCATTCTATTAGTGAATAAGGAATTATCTAGCATTATTAAGGATAATGTGAAACTGTCTCAAACCCAGGCTTAAACTGCAAAATGACAAAATATATGACAATATGAAAGTAACATAGAAATAACATAGAAAAATTCTCTTAAAATGTATATGAATGGCAAAACTGACCAACACATGAACTCTTGCATGAGCATTCAAGGTGCCCTAAAAGGAGAAGAACCCAGTTCTAGAAAAATAAAGTCAATGTAATCACATAAAAGAGCTTCTCTCTTCTAGCCCTTCAGTGACAGGTGAAAGTTGGTTATAAAATGGGCACAAGAGAAACAAAGAGAATGGCATCTTCTTTCTGAACAAAATCCTGATGTCAGCCAAGAACTGAAATCAGTTCTGGAGACTCACACAAGGAAAATATGTTTTAAATTTGGCTGTGGTTGTTTTCTCTGATGGTCAAGGAGAATATGCTATTGATTTGTGCCTTGGCATCACCACTGCACACTGACAGACAGTTCTTTCAAACACAGACTTCAGTGGTTTAGACAAGTGCTGTGTATAACTGTAGCTTCACTAAAATCCTAACAGTTCTTGGAAAAGCATGAGCTCACTGAGTTAAATATAGTGCCAACAGGCACAAGTGATTAGTTTGGTGCTAACCCTGCACCAGAAATACCAATTTTGTGTTTCAAGTGCTACTTTCATCTTTAATCTCAAAGGATTTTTATATAAACACTAATTTTTATAACACCTGTAACCTTTCTATTGGGCATGAAGACAAAATAGACAAGAAAGTAGGTGTCTTAACCATTTTCACTATTCATTGCCCACAAAACTGGTAATAATTATAGAAACAGATAAACCTGGATATTTCCTCTAATCATTTAATATAATTTGTTCTTTAAAAGCACATGTAGCTTTTAATCATCCATATTATACAGATTCTGTCCTAATTATGCATGTTATCCATTCAAATCTTACTTTAAGAAAAAAAGTCAATTTAAATTAAAGGCTATGTGTGTGGTATTATATTTCACTTATGATAAAATTTGATTAATTAAAATGCATAATCTTAATTTTTCAGGCTTAGAGTCATTTTTAAATGCCTGTTTTTCCAAATAGGGAAGGAAAAAAATGCTGAAAGAGTTTAAAAATGCTTACATGTACAGTGTAAACATAAACTGCTGTTTAAAATTACCCAAGACCTATTAGAAAAGAGGAAGCCACAGGAGCACTGGAAATAAACCCATTTCCACTGTTGGAAAACAACACTGTACATTAAAAATTTTAAGCTTCTCATAAAAACAGATACATAGGCCAATGGAACAGAACAGAGAATTCAGAAATAAACCCACAAATTTACAGTCAACTTATTTTTGACAACTTATTTTTCCCAAGAACATACATGGAGGAAAGGACAGTCTCATCAATACATGGAGCTGGGAAAATTGAAAATCCAGATGCAGAATAAAACCCCTATCTCTCACATCATACATAAAAATTAAACCAAAATGGATCAAAGAGTTAAATGTAAGGCTTGAAATTATGAAACAACTAGAAAAAAATTATTGAGGAAATGCTGCAGTACTGGTTTGGGCAAAGAATTTTGGAGTACGTCCTCAAAAGGAAAGTGAATAAAACTGAAAACAGATAAATGGAATTAGGGATTATATCAAGCTTCTGCACAGCAAATAAAACAATAGATTCAACCTACAGAATTTGAGAGAATATTTGTAAACTATTCAACTGACAAGGGGTTAATAACAAGAATATCAAGTTGGTGGGAGTGTAAACTAATATAATCTCTGTGGAAAACAGTTTGGTGATTCCTAAAAGATCAGAAAATCAACCTTCCATACAACCCTGCAGTCCCCCTACAAGGAATATGCCCAGAGGAACTCAAATCACTCTATGAAAAAGATACCTGCACACATATGTTTATTACAGCATTGTTTACAATAGCAAAAACATGGAACCAACCATGCTGCCCACTGAAAGAAGAATGGATTTTAAAAATGTGGTACATATTCACAATGGAATATTACGCAGCCTTAAGGAGGACAAAATTATGAACTTCTCAGCAACTTGGATGGACTTAGAGTCTATAATACTGAGTGATCTATCACAGAAACAAAGAACTGAGTCGCACATGTTCTCACTCATAAGCAGATCTTGAACAATTATTGTAATACTATAAAAAAAGGATTGGCAATAGTGGAAATCTGCCAGGGGAAGAGGGGGACACCTTATTAACAAGAGTACCTGCATAATGAACATTTGTATACCTAACCCTGAACTATACTCCACATCTTTAAAATAAAAAAAATTTTAAAATATATCGAAAAACAGCAGCAAAACACACACACACACAGAGAAACAAAAAAAGGCAAAGAAACTGAATAGATATTTCTTAAAAGAAGACACACAAATTGCCAACATGTATATGAAAAAATGCTCAATATGACTAATCATCAGGACTATGCAAATTGAAACCACAGTAAGAGATCATCTTGATCCAGTTAAAATAGCCATTAACAAAAAGAAAAAAAAAATAACAGATGCTGGAAAGGATGCAGAAAAAGGGGAACTCATATAAAGGAGGAACCAAAAAAATGGAATTTATTTATAAAAAACTGTATTTTTATTCTTACATGTTTAAACTTTAGTCACCTTCAGAGTACTCTCCATTTGAAGCAAACACTTATTGAGACACTTTTTCCACTGCTCAAAACACTTCTTGAACTTGTCAATTTTTATGCCTTTTAGTGCTTCTGCCATTTTTTGTTTCACCTCTTCAATCAGCAAAATGTTTCCCTTGAGAACTTTTTTCATCCGGAGAAATAAAAAAAAAAAGTCACTCAGCACGAGATTGGGTGAATAGGCAGGGTAAGGCACAGGGGTTATGCCATTTTGGGTCAAAAACTGCTGAACACTCAGCACAGTGTGGCAGATGCATTGTCATGGTAGAAGAATCAGTCACCTGTTTGCCACACTTGGGATATTTCTTCTGCAAATGATGCAACCTTCTCAAAACTTCCAGATAAAAACTTTGATTGACCATTTGATCCGGAGGAACAAATTCTGAGTGTACTACTTAAGCACCCACCTTCCAACAGATAATTCTGGGCTTTTTTTTGGTCCCCACTCATACTTTTTAGTGAGAATGTATAGCCATTATGGAAAATGGTATGAAAGTTCCACAAAAATACTAAAAATAGAACTACCATATGATCCAGCAACCCCACTGCTAGATATACATCTAAAAGAAAAGAAAGCAGCCGGGCACAGTGGATCGGCCTGTAATCCCAGCATCTTGGGAGGCCGAGGTGAGAGGACTGCCTGAGCCTAGGGGCTCAAGACCAGCCTGGGTGATTTGGTGAGACCTCACCTCTACAACAAATCACAAAAACTAGCTGGGTGTGGTGGCATGCATCTGTAGTTCCAGCTACTTGGAAGGCTGAGGTGGAAGTATCGTCTAAGCCCAGCAGGTCAAGGCTGCCGTGACCATGAGCATGCCACTACACTCCAGCCTGGGTGACAAGAGTGAGATTCCAACAAAAAAAAGGAAGGACGGAAGGCAGGAAGGAAGGAAGGGGAAAATAAAAAAAGAAAAGAAAGCAGTGTATTGAAGAGACACCTGCACTCCCGTGTTTATTGGAGCACTATTCATAATAGCCAAGATATGGAGTCAACCTGTGTTCATCAAGAGATGAATGAGTTAAAAAAAAGTTACACATATACGCAATGGAATATTACTCAGCAACACAGATAAGCCTAGAGATCACTATGTTAAGTGAAATAAACCAGGCACAGAAAGACAAATATTGCATGTTTTCATTCATATGTAAGAGCTAAGAAATTGATCTCACAGAGTTGGAGTAGGATGTGTTATCAGAGGCTGGAAAGGGTCGAGGAGAGAGAAATAAAGAAATGTTGGTTAATGTATACAAAAATATAGTTAGATAGAAGAAATAAGTTCTAGTGTTCAATAGCACACTAAGGTAACTACAGTTAATCATTTAATTTCTATTTCAAAATAGGAAATAAAATGTGTAAGGTTTTCAATACAAAAGAAGGATAAATGTTTGAAGTGATGGATATCCCAGTTACCCTGATTTGATCATTACACATTATATGCATGTATTAAAATATCACAAGTATCCCATAAATATGTAGTTATTATGCATCAATAAAACAAATAAAATGAAAAAAATTACTTTAAACATTACCAAACAATATCTTTGAGCAACAATTTTCCAGATTTTTTTTTTTTGAGTTGGTGTCTTGCTCTGTCACCCAGGCTGAAGTGCAGTGGCACACTCACAGCCACTGCAGCCTAGACCTGCTAGGCTCAGGCAGTCCTTCCACCTCCATCTTCCAAGTAGCTGGAACTACAGGCATGTACTACTAATTTTTTGATTTATTGTAGAGATGAGGTCTTGCTATGTTGCCCAGGCTGGTCTTGAATCCCTGCACTCAGGCAATCCTCTCACCTTTTCCTCCCAAAGTGCTAGTATTACAGGCATGAGTCACCGCACCTGGTTTGTAGTTTGTTTTTTATAATGCCAACAGAAATATTAGCATGAAGATAAAATTCTAAAATGGTATCAAAGGGTCCTCTGCTTATTTGGATATATTTAATAAGTAAAAATAATCTCATTTACTGACGGTCTCCTTTTCAACTACTCCCTAAATTTTTTTTTTTTTTTTTTTGAGTCTCACTCTGTTGCCCAGACTGGAGTGCAGTGGCCGCTCCCGGCCACCGCAGCCTCGACCTGCTGGGCTCCGGTGATCCTTCCGCCTCAGCCTTCCCAGTAGCTGGAACTACAGGCGCGCGCTACCACGCCCAGCTGATTTTTTGATTTATTGTAGAGATGAGGTCTCGCTTGCCCAGGCGGGTCTCGAACCCGCAGGCTCAGGCAATCCACTCACCTCAGCCTCCCAAAGGCGCGGGATTACAGGCTGAGCCACCGAGCC
>CAUYQG010141637.1:0-13749 GCA_963574415.1 Tarsius wallacei
GGTCTATTGGATTTCTATTTGCATTTGCTTAGCAACCACACTGTCTTGGATAAAATGCTTACATGGGTGGCTTGGAGGAGGCAGTTCTGATAGAGATCATGGTAAATTAAAGACTCCCAAGCCTCCTGAGCATTGGAGGGAGGATAAAGGAAGTAAGGAAGGAAGGAAGGAAGGAAGGAAGGAAGGAAGGAAGGGAAGAGAATGGAGGGAGGGAGGAGGGAAGGAGGGAAGGGAGGAAAGAAAGAAGGAAAGAAAGGAGGAAGGAAGGAGGGAAAGAAAGGGAGAAAGAGGAGAGAAAGAAAAAAGAAAGAAAGAAAGGGAGGAGGGAGGGAAGAAGAGCAAGAGAGAAAAAGAGAGAAAAAAAGGGAAAGAAAGAAAATTTGGTGCAGCCCCTCTGAGGGTTCCTTGTATGAGAGGAGCACAGAGTTGTGTACTTCCTGAGCTTGACCATCAGTCTCAGCCAGCAGGCCCCTTCCACATTCCACATCACCTGGTTTCCTCAATGGTGTGCTCCTACCTTAGTGTCTTAGCAAGTAATCCTCCTCCTCATCCCCCATTATTCTATACCACAGCTCCTTGATTAAAAAAAAAAATGTGGTAATATATACACAACACGTTGATCATTTCAACCATTCTTGAGTGTAGAATTTGGTGGCATTAAATAATTCCCCATGTTGTGTAGCCATCACTGTTATCTATACTCCTATTTTTAAAATTATTTTCAATACAAACTCTGTGCTCATTAAACAATAACTTTCCCTTTTCCTCTCTCTCTCCTCAACCCCTATTGTATTTTCTGTCTCTATGAATTTACCTATTCTAGCTTCTTCATATAAGTGGAACCATGTCATATCTGTCCTTTTGAGTCTAGCTTATTTCACTAAACATAATGTTTTCAAGGTCATCAAGTTGGTGTGCATCAAGATTTCATTCCTTTAGATGGCTGAATATTATTCCATTGTAGGAGTCTACTACAATTTATTTATCCATTCTTCTGTTGATAGACAAGTGGGCTGTTTCAGCCATTTGGATATTGTGCATAATGCTGCTGTGAACCTGTGAACAAATATCTTTTTGAGTTCCTACTTTCAATTCTTTTGAGTCTATGCTTAGATGTGGAATTGCTGGATAATATGCTGGGTCTAGGTTTAATTTTGTGAGGAACCACCAAACTGCCACCAAAGGGTGACACCATTTCACATTCCCACCATCAATGCCCGAGCATTCCAAATTTTCCACATCCTTGCCAATACTTGCAATTTTCCTTTTCAAAAACATTATAGTCATTCTAGTAAGACTCTCATTGAGAAGCAGTATCTCATTGTGGTTTTTACCTGACTGTTTTTTTTCATAGCCTTTAACACTATATGAAATGGTCTTGTTAATTTTTTTTACTTGGTTCACTAGTCTGGAAGTCCATGAAGGCAGAACCACTTTGATTATGTCCATATTTCCAGCATTCAGAACAACAGTATGTCATATGTAGGCATTCTGTTGAATAAATGAACTCATGGATGATCTCCTTGCAGACCCATGTAACTATCATTAATAATTTATTTGTTCTAAGATAAGTGTTTAAACAATAGCACATGAATTAGGTAACAAGTCCGCAGTTTGTGTCAGGCATCGGATAAGTCTTTTTGGTAGCCTTAACCAATGGACACTAATATCTTGGGACTTCTGAAAGTACAGACTAAACACAATTTAGATGAAATGATATATCATAAAAGATGTGCATAAGCCTCATATTATATTCAGTAGTAAAAATTGGAATTCAAAGTGCATCAATTAGTAATTTTCATAAAGTTTGCATGGAGAATTGTACACTGCTACCTTTTCAAGATACCCAATACTGAGCTTGCATTGTACCAAATTTGCACTGGGGTATTGGGAGGAGTCATGCTGCAAAAGCCCAGCTCCTAAATGGCTATCTACTAAGTCAAAGTCAAGTTGGAAGGGTTGATATGAAAGTCATGACACTGTCCACTTTCTGTTTGTAACTGTAGGGAAAACAAAATTTTATCCCTTAAACTGAAGTCTGAAAATTACCTAGTCACTCAGAATAATATGTGATCTCAACACATGGCTTCCGTGTGCTTTATCAACACACAATTTTACAACTGAAAGTTTTCAATAGTTCCATTCCCTATTGCTAAGAGCCAGAGTCACTGGATGACAGGATCCTGGAAATGGCCTATGGAGCTATAGCTAACAAATAAGACCTGACTGTAGTGTTGCACCATAATGAATCACAAAGTACACTGCAGAATATCATACCTGCCCACCTGAGCACCACCCAGTCTCATATGATCTGTATGCTAATGTTTCAAACACAAACCAAACCATGCCTATTGTCGTCCGCCGTTGTTCCTAATCACTCTCTGAGTTACTAAGCCAACTTGCACAATGAAAATATTTTGAAATCATGAAGTCTGTGTTTCTGAAGAACTCACAGAGTGTTTAACCCATGGTCAAATTGATTTCTGTAAAGGAGCAGAGGAAGGACTCTGACGGGTTCCTACACATGTAAGGAGGACAGAAGGCAGCTGTCCTGACCAGAAGCTAATACAGGTGGAGCTTTAGAGTTTCTAAGTTACCTGGGTGCTTTCCAGGGGTGGAGGGGGACATATGGAGGTGGGAGCAATTTTTCCTAAAGGAGCTCTCAAATTGTATGTTTCAGGACTGCTAAAATTTGGATCCACCCATACTCTGCTTTCTCTAGCCCTTCTCAGAAATTTATGAATGTTTCCCTCCCCCTCCTTCTTCTTCTCCCTCTCCCTCTCTCTCTGTCGTGGGGTCTCACTCTATCACCCAGGCTGGAATACAGTGGCGAGATTACAGTTCACTACAGCTTTGGTCTCCTGGGCTCAGGCGATCCTTCCACCTCAGCCTCTGAGTAGCTGGGACTACAGGTGTGCACCACCATGTCTGGCTAATTTTTAAATTTTTTTTGTAGAGACAAGTTCTCTTTATGTTGCCCAGACTGGCCTTGAACCCCTGCCTCAGCAATCCTCCTGCTTCAGCCTCCCAAAGTGCTGGAATTACAGGCCTGATCCTCCACACCCGATCTGAAAATGCTTTTCTTTACAATTTTATATAGAGAAACACTGACAGATACCAGCGAGGTTTTGGCATCTTCGACAGGGCCTAGCACAGAGCTGTCCACATTGTAGGTCTTAGTAACCATTTGATGTGTGACTGTAAATGAATAAAATAAGATACACAGTTTGTTGTTGCGCGCGCGCGCGTGTGTGTGGTGTGTGTGTATAGTTATGATACTCATCTTGAATATTTGACTTTAGATGTTCAGGGTTTACTTATTTAAAATAAAAAACCCTATAGTATTTTTACAAAACACCTCTATAGGAATAATTGATAATCTATCTCTCAACACCAACAAGGGACTCAGAAAGAACTGTCTTTTAGTTGATGAATCTTTATAGAAAATGACAAATGAAATAATTTCATGTTTGCTTTTATTATTTGACAAAAACACCATTATATTTTGTCTTATTCATTGGCAACTAAAAAAATAAAAATCTTGCCAGGCACAATGGCTCACCCCTGTAATCCCAGCACTTTGGGAGACCAACCTGGGCAATATAGCAGGACCTTGTCTCAACAAAAAATAAAAATAAAAAATTAGCTGGGTGTGATGGCACCTGCCTGTAGTACCAGCTACTCAGGAGGCTGATACAGGAGGAAGGCTTGAGCCCAGGAATTGGAGGTTGCTGTGAGCCATGATCATGCCACTGCACTCCAGCCTGGGCAACAGAGTGAGACCCTCACTCAAACAAGCAAACGAACAAACAAACAAATAAATCTATCTGTGACTTTTGGGTTATGATTTTTTTTTCTACCTAAATAGTGCTCCAATTAAATAGATTTGTTCAAACTTGTTTGAATGTACTGCACATCTCTTTGCAGAGTTAAAGTTGACTAAATGGAGTCTGACTGAAAATGTGAAAACGGCAATGACTCCCATACAAAAATGTCTCTTTTAGCCCTCTCAAACTTTTAAATTCAATCTGAGAAGAAACATGTTTGCTGTGAGAAGTCCTACTTAGTTGACCTCAAGTTAAATAGTCAATGTTAGTATTTTCAGGTGATGCCCCTAAGTGGTGTGTGGAAAATTCTCAGAAGAATCCATTTCTTTATAAACTTTCTCTTCACGTAGTACCAGCAGCAGCGTCCACCCATCCCTGAGGCCTGTGTCCCACACACATTTGTATTCCTGTGGGGCACTCACTTTTTAAGGGCTTAATGATAAAACCTGACCATCCAGTTTAGACTGACTCCGTCATCTGTCTGTTAGATGGGAGTTTGGTGGGCATTTCATATTTCTTCCCTTTCAGCCCTGGAAGTAGCATTAGCAGGGAAATTCAAAAGCAAGCAGAAAACTGGCATAGCTAATTTAGGCTAATTAGGATGGCAGAAGCCGGGATGCATACTTCAGAGCTTCTCATGCCCTCCCGTGTCTCCACCTGATTGCTTTGTCCGGCAGCAAACCCAGGAGGCACTTTCAATTACATCACATCCTCTTCAAACACCAAACCACTCAAGCTAATTTTATCCTATTAAACAGACTGAAGGATCCAGAAGAAAGGTTTTCTCCCCCTCCCCAAAAGCTTCAATTACCAGGGTCCCTGATTATCATCGCTCCAATCCTATATGCACTACTAAATACTTTTTTTTTTTTTTTTGCTTAGCATTGCCTTCTTGATTTAGATGAAAAGCAAATATTATAAGCATGCCTTTACAGCTCTGGGAAAGTGACATTAGGAGTAAAGCTAAAAAGAAGCACCCTGGTTATTAGCATGGTTAATCAAAGTCAAGTTTGAAGTTTCTGAAGACATTGGAATCACAGAAATCTCAGCACCTCTCTGGATATTAGCATTTAGAGAAAGCATGGAAGATTTCTTCTCTTTTCCCTTTCCTTCTCTTCCTTCCCTCCCTTCTTTTCCCCTTCTTCCTCCCCCTTCCTTTCTTCTCTCCCTCTTCTTGTTTAAGAACTGTTTCAAAAATCACTAGAATATGTCCAGCAAAAGGGAACTAGTAATTTGTGATAATAAATCTAGAATAAACAACTCGGCCATAGATGAAAATGTAAGAAGGGCTAGTGAGATGGATAACATAGCCATGTGTCAGTCCATCCACTGCTTCTTAGCAAACAAATGCAAATAGCGTGTGTTCCTTGAGACATATATCCACAGGCTGTTACAGTACAAACTATTTCCAAATTCAAAATCAACTTTCTATCAATTTTGACCCGTCAAAGAAGTTTTAATCTGAAAAGTTTTAATTTTTTTCTGATTATAGTAAGAATAAAACAGTGTTCTGATTCTTAATGGAAAGTCCCTTCCAAACTGTAGGTTTAAGACCTGAAATCAAAATGAAACATTTAGTTGTTCTTGATTCTTTCTTGAAAAAGATTTGTAAAAGCCACCTTAAAAAACCCTTGCTTAAGAAGACATGTCAAGTAAAGATATATGAATTTACATGAAGGGGGTTATAGTGTCTGAAAGACTTGAAAACCTGTTTTTTTGAAGTTAAATATATCTACTGTGCAAGCCCTGCTCCTCTTCCCAATGACAAGAAATAGGTTTGACAAATCTTAAAAGGTCCCAGTATTACAAAGAAGTTTTTCCACCTTCAATATCATCTAGCTGCCTGGAGGATCCTTTTGCAATGACAGACATAGTGATTTTTCATTTCTCCTGCAAATTTATTATAACTTTTTTAAAAAGCTGTCCAAGACTTATGGTGGGCTTCAACGCATTTGTCAGTTTTAATTTCAGAAAATCTCAGCTATATTCTATGTAGTCAGTCCAAATGATTGAAATTAAGTGTTTGCTTTTTTTTGCAGTCTCTTTCCTTTAGCAGAAAACCTACCTAGGGACTCTTAAACCATTGTCACTATTTCACAGGTATCAAAAAGGCCATTGTCTTGGAACAATCATCTCCTCCTCCAAAAAAAAAAAAAAAGAAAGAAAGAAAGAAACAGCCGCTGAACAACAATCCATCTGAACTCTGTTTGGGCCAATTTTCTTAATGTTTCAGCAAGACTTAATCTGTTGGCATAAGTGTTTAGTCCCATTAACAGCTAAAGTGACAGAGCCCACAACTCACTGTGCTGACAATAAACAAAGAATTTGAGGAATGGCTTTTAAACAATGACTAAGCCTCAAGCCATTTCGTCTTCAGATGCTGTGAAACTTTTCTAAACCAGAGTCACCTTTTCTCTACAGCCCCATTTCCTATGTAGAGTCATCTCCTTTCTACAGTCCTATTGCTATGCAGATAACACCTCCCTTGTTGAGTAGATTTGGCTTCCTAGCTTTACTCTCCTCTGATTGGCCACTGAGGACCCACATGACTGTTAAGTCACTCATTATCATTTTTTAGAAGAACAAACTTTGGTAAAAACTGGAAAATAGGTTTGGGTGAAGTGGCTCATACCTGTAATCCCAGCACTTTGGGAGGCCAAGGCAAGAGGATTGCTTCAGCCCATCAAGACCAACCTGGGCAATATATTGAGATCTTGTCTCTATTAAAAAACTTTTAAAAACCTGGAAAATGGGTGAGTTTCTCATGGGATAACTCTCCTCAGTCTCCCCTGGGACAGGCTCCTTTGGGCAAGAGTGGAGATTTCCCGATCCCTATTATAGTCTATTGTGCTCAGAGAGCAGAAAACATAATAACATGTGTGTAAGCAGCCCTCCCACTTACAGAAACAATCCCCAAAGGGATGTCAAAGCACAATATTCAGAAGTGGGCACTTATCTTTAAATATCTAACTTCAGTTTGGAGGCTCCCTAGAATGTTTTAATGGGTATACATGTCCTCTCCTACTTCTTTCCTGCCAGGATTTCTGTTTGTCACTTAGGCTACATGAAATAGCCAACAACTTTGCTGCTTCTTCGACTTCTCTTTAGCATTTCCCTGCCCTTCCCTTCCTCCCATCACCCTACTGCCTACCCATGACCTACAAACAACAAAGGAGAGCATTCTTTGCCTCAAGATCTTCATATGATTCCAGGATTACAAAGAGTTCCCAAGGGATCTAGACTCCTCACCAGGGACTTTTTCACCTGGCGAACTTTATTTATGTGAGCTCAAATCTCCTACTTGACTAACAATAAAAACCAATTTTTTCCCCCTAAACTTACCACTTTTCTCTGAAATACCACATACATGGTATTCAGATTCTCTCACGCATGCTGTCCAGAACTTCCGAATAGAAAGGAGTCACAAATTAGCCGGGCGTGGTAGCGCGCACCTGTAGTTCCAGCTACTCGGAAGGCTGAGGCTGAAGGATCGCCGGAGCCCAGCAAGTCGAGGCTGAGGTGGCCGGGAGCGGCCACTGCACTCCAGTCTGGGTGACAGTGAGACTCCAACTCAAAAAAAAAAAAAAAAAGAAAGGAGTCACATTAAGAGTGTGGGATTCTGGAGGTTGGACTTCTAACAAAGAGTATAAGGAGGAAGGCTTTAAGTGGAAAAGCTAACAAAAAGCTAGTAAGGAATTTGGAAACTCCTTTCTCAATCTCTTATTTACTTATCTTTATTTATTTATATATATGTATGCATTTATTTTTTTGAGTTGGAATTTTATTCTGTTGCCCAAGCTGAAGTACAGTGGCACTCTTATGGCCACCACAGCCTCGACCTGCTGGGCTCAGGAGATCCTTCTGCCTCAGTCTTCCAAGTTGCTGAAGCTACAGACATGCACCACCATGAGCAGCTAATTTTTTGATTTATTGTAAAGACAAGGTCTTGCCATGTTGACCAGGCTGGTCTCGAACCCATGGGCTCAGGTAATCCTCTTACTTCCACCTCCCAAAGTGCTGGGATTACAGGCTTGAGCCACCACACCTGGTTTATTTTTAATTTTTAAAAATTTAGAATTCAGGGAGTACCTGTGCAGATTTGTTATGTGGCTATATTTCTGGATTCATTGAATCTCTCCTGAAAAAGAGAAAACTTGGAGCAATGATGCTATATCCTTCAAAACATACTGAATGAGCAACATCTAACCCAGCCTTCTCATAAAGCACCCACCCTGCACTTCCTTCACTTTGGAATTTGAGAGGTGGTATATCGCACAATAGTGAAGTTTGGGCTTCTATGGAACCCATCACCCAAAGAGTGAACGTGGTACCCAATAGATGGTTTTTCGACTCTTGCCCCCCTCCCTCCCTCCTTTTCCCCCAATCTGTATCCAATTGAAAAACATACAAATGAAGAAGCAGCAAGAAAGCAAGGAAGGCAAGAAAGAGCCATATTTCTTTAACCTTTCAACAATGTTTAACAAATGCCTACTCTGTGTCAAATATTGTACATACTTGGTGATGGGGCTGTAAGTGTGGCAAGACGTCTTTACCTATCCATAGTCCGGGAGAGGAAACTGACCAGAAAATCAATCATTACTACTCAGTGTGTTAAGATGCATTTGGGACCCCCCAAAGGAGAGGCCCCTAAGTCATCTGGAGGTGGGGAAGGGTTGGGACTAGGGATGAAGAATGCCCCAAAAGAGGGTGCTTTAGATGGGTTTGTAGAGCACATGACAACTACCAAAGAAATAAAGATGAGGGTTGCAGGGATACAAGGGTGTGATGAGGAGGGGGGCATTTCAGAGTCATAAAAAATCAACTGCAAAACCCAGAGGTATACTGTATTTGAAAACCTTAAACATTTTGGTATGGCTAGAAACAAGGGGAGGCAAGAGTCAATAGAGTCCAAACTCTCAATTTATAAGAGCCTATCAATGAGCTGTGACTATAACTTATTTTCATATTTTCAACCATATCAATTTTTGGAAAAGATTTAGCATTCTAAGATCTGTGGTCTTACCCAGATAATACTATTGTGGTATCTGAAAGTCTTGGGGACATCAATGTGAGTTTGATGGTAAAAAATTACAAGTTATCTTTATAGCTAGAGTTCATTTCAGTCCCTGCAGTGTTCAAATATAAGATCAGGCTGCTTCTTCTCAGAAACCACCTCATAAACACTGGTGTTTTCAAGGGTTCCACCTCAGCAGTATTCTCACTGTACCTGCTCTCCCTGGACAATTCTTTTTTTTTTAGTTGAAGTCTCACACTGTTGCCCAGGCTGGAGTGCAGTGGCACACTCACAGACACTGCAGCCTCAACCTGCTGGGTTCAGGTGATCCTTCCACTTCAGCCTTCCTAGTAACTGGAACTACAGACACATGCCACCACTCCTGGCTAATTTTTTTATTTATTGTAGAGACGAGATCTCACCAAGTTACCCAGGCTGGTCTCGAACCCCTGAGCTCAGGCAATCAATCCTTTCACCTTGGCCTCCCAAAGTGCTGGATTACAGGTTTGAGCCACCGCACCTGGCCCTCCCTGGACAAGTTTAACCACATCCATGACTTCAACCAACACTATAAACCAGTGACTTCCAAAGTACATTCTAGTCCAGATCCTCTTCTGAGCTCCCAGTCCTTAGTTCCACTTGCCCAATCAAATGCCATAACTTCAAGTTTGGACTTTTCCCCAAGATCTGCTTCTTCTCTTCTAGTCTCTCCTCTTGTGATGGTTCCACCACCCATCTTCTGCTGGAGATACCGGGGGATAATCCTAGACCTTCCACACCCTCTTCCCCCACTCATATTTAAATCTAATGTTCTATCAGTTCTATCTCTGAATAGCTTTTCATCTTTCTCTTCCTCTCTATCTTGTCTTACCACTCTATTAGAGAAAGTCAACTCAATGACTATTTATCAAATGGCTACTGTATGCAATTATCCAGTAGATAAGACATGGCCCATTGAGGAGCCAGACCCCATGATAGGTTATCACCACTGCCCATCTTCCTGCCTCCATCTTGTCCCCTTTCTGTCACATCACTGCCTGCCCCAAAAGTTTCAATGACTCTCATTGTTTAAGATCTAGATACCCTAACCTAGAAACAGTGTTAAGATTGACTACTGACTTCCTGTTCAATATTACCTCTCCATACCCTTTCTACTACAGCCGTTATGAAGGGAGTGCTAGGTGTGAATGCTTGTGTTTATGTGTATATGAATGTAGTGTGTTATGTGTATATGTATGTATGTACATCTTCAGTGAGTAGATTATACTCTGGTATTCCTCCATGATATGTTGTTTCCTCTGTCAGGAATACCCTGGTAGATTAGAAAACTTTTCTTCAACTTTCAAGTCTCAGTATTTGTGTTACCCCTGTTCTTCACTGTCCCCATCCCTTGACTCTATGCACAGCCACTTTCTTCCATTCTCCTTTGACAACTTGTAGAAACCTCCTTTGAGCAATTTCTAGGCTATGTTGTAAATAATTTCTTAAGTCACGGCTGCCCTCTCACTGAACATTAGTTAGCTCTGTGTCCATGTGTGTTCCTTCACCTCTGTACAGAGACAGAGCCACTGTGGGTGCCCAGTGTATTGTTCAAGTCTTTTGCAATGAGATCTTATTAAAAGTGTGCCTCAGGGCTTAATGAGGAACATTGGTTCCTAGGTAGGGAACTTGTGAGTGACCCAAGGTATCCAGGCCCCTGGTTGTCCCTCAGTTGCAGGGAGAGTAGGTCCTAAGCCTCATGGGGTCTCTGGGCACACATACCTCACTCTCCTTTCAGGGACACTGGGAGTGGAGGGAGGTGAGCAGTGCCTGCCATTGTGTCCCCCAAGGAACACAGTCCATCTCTCTCCAGGGTTCTTCAGCACATGTCCTCCTGCTTCTGATCTCAGTCAAGCACAATCACTCCTGTTCCTGAGAATTCCTCACCTTTGCAGACTTGTTCATATCCTTTTGCTTGGGCTGCTTGGGTTTTTAGTCTACCTCCAAATTCAAGTCAATTATTCTTTTTTCTACTCTCCAAATTGAAATCTCTTCCTTCTCCTAAGAGCTTGTTGTCCCTACTTAACAGCACGGATTATATTTTTTTGTTGTTATTTGCACCCTTGCTATCAGCTGATAGGACTAACTCATAGTTGTTTTCACCCTTCAGGGTCCAGTACAATATCTTGCACAAAATAGATTCTCAGTCAATTCAAGTCTCAGCTCAGATATTCGGTTTTTCAGGGAGCCCTCCTTGACTTCCCTATCCTGGTTATGTGTTCTTTGGGTGTTTATCTTTAGCATCTTGTATCACTCAGGGTCTGTCAGCATTGGGATGGCAGGTATCGTATCTCTCTTGTTCACAGTGGTGTTCCCAGTATTTCACATAGGTCTGGCCTCAACAAATATTTGTTGAACAAATGAATAAACAAATTAACAAATAGGGATTGTTGAACGAGTAAAACTCAAGGAGAAGGAATTATCTTGGGGCCTGACGAATGACAGCCTTTTAAAATATTTAATTGGGCCAGGCTCAGTGGCTCAGCCTGTAATCCCAGTACTTTGGGAGACTGAGATGAGAGGATTGCCTGAGCCCACGGGTTCAAGACCAGGCCCGGCAACTTGGCAAGACCTGTCTCTACAATAAATCAAAAATTAGCTGGGCATGGTAGTGCACGCCTCTAGTTCCAGCTACTTGGAAGGCTGAGGCGGAAGGATCACTGGAGCCCAGCAGGGCGACGCTGGGGTGGCCGTGAGCTGTACTCCAGCCTGGGTGATGGAGTGAGACTCCAACTCAAAAAAAAATTGTTTGGGTGACTCTGTGTGTTTATTTCATTCTTCTGAGGTATATTGGAAAATGTAGATACTATATTCAAAGCAAAGAGACAAAAAGTGTCCAGAGATCTCAGGGAGTTCTGGTTGAATGTGAAATGCAACTGGATGCAGGGGTCGTGGGAAGGAATTGGTGGGGATGATGGAGATGGAGCCATGGAGGGACAGCCCCACATCTCCAACTCATTCCCTTCGTTGATTGGTAAAGGGTACCCCCTCCCCTCTGAAGTGTATGCCCATTTCCCAACCTCTTACAATTTAGTCAAAGGCTGATGTACTGTGATGGGCTGAGGGAGGTCCTGATACTGACATCCTGGAATAGATCTCCCTGTCCTTAGAGCATGCTCTGCTCTTCAGAGATTCAACCTCAGCTGCCCCTTGGCTGGAGAGCTTTGGAAGGGTGGATGATTTGTCTGGGGATGGGGAAGGAGAAAAAAAGAATGGCCCATGTTCTGTTGGAAAGGGAATCTTTTCGGGCTGAGAAAGGTTTTTTTTTCATTTTGATTTTAAAGCTTATTTAAATTTTGTAGTCAGTCTACCCTGCTCATGTTCTTCAAAGAGTAAGATTCTTTTTCCTAGCTTAGCTGTAAGTCTCCAAACTTCACACACGCACAATTTTCACCCGAAATGGGAAAAAACAGGCCATATTCAAAACTGAAAATGAAAATTTATCACAAAACCTTCCCAAGAGCTGTATTATTAAAGTTACCGTCATTCAGTTGTATATTATCAAGGCAAAAAAATTAAGGTAGAGATTGTGAACGTCGCCACTCTCTTTTCCTCCTGTGCTCGTAAATGAATGTTTTTCAGTCTTGCCCATCCATCTTCATTAACATTGTGAGCAATTTGTATTGGGCCCGCAACACAGCATCTTTACATTGTGCAAATGTATGTGATGTTCTGAAAATGGGCAATTTAATATGAAAAGCACACCATGTCTCAGATTTTTTTTTATTTTCCTAAACAGTAATTTCTGCTAGGAATTATTCCATGATTTGTGCATAATTTCATGCAGATGGTTATTTAAATATAAATAGAGAAATCTGTCATTTAATATTGTGCCTGCTTCTACTTGGTTGGCATTCCCACATTTTAACATAGTGCCATAAATAAAAGATAAAAACATCTCTAAGCCACACACTAGTCAGAAGATAATTGTGTCTGCTCATTAATTGTCATTTGAATGACCTCCAATTAACTTTCTTAATATTTTCCAGTTCCTTTAAATAGAAACTTAAATGGGATCTTTTGTGAAATGTGTTTACAATGTAATGAAAAACCTCTTTGTTTACCTAATTAAGACTACACTCTCCCAGTAGTAAAAACAAAACTCCCTTCTTTGGTGACCAACCCACCTTCTTCCTCTGCAAATACTAACTTTTGACACTAAACTAACATGGGAGTGGTTGAGCTATGAAGCCAAGTACTCACAGATGCATGCCTGAGCTGACCATTTTATAATTCAGGTATATCTTTTGCCAAAAATTCTATACAGCTGTTTACCTTGACAGATTTTATAATAATTAAAATAGGCAACATGAGAAAAGAATTTATAGTCAGTTAACTTTCTTTATTTAAGGAAGATCTAATTTAGTGGCAGCAGGTTTAAAGTTAAAAGTTTTATGAATGCCAGTACAAAACAATGTTTAAATAAATATCTTACAATGCTCATTAACCAACCAACCAAACAAACAAACAAAAACAAAACCTTGAAAGATGGTGATGAGAATTTACAAAATGGAAAAGAAAAACACATCACTTCTCTCCAAAGCTCTGCCTTCTTCTTTGTTGAATTGTATACCATTTCCTCAACTATTCAAAGCATAATTAAGATTTTTCCAGCCGGGCTCGGTGGCTCAGCCTGTAATACTGTGCTTTAGGAGGCTGAGGTGTGTGAATTGCCTGAGCCCGCGGGTTTGAGACCCGCCTGGGCAACCGGGCGAGACCTCATTTCTACAATAAATAAATAAAAAAAAAAAAATCAGCTGGGCGTGGTAGCGCGTGCCTGTAGTTCCAGCTACTTGGAAGGCTGAGGCGGAAGGATCGCCGGAGCCCAGCGGGTCGAGGCTGCGGTGGCCACTGCACTCCAGTCTGGGC
>CAUYQG010141642.1:0-28865 GCA_963574415.1 Tarsius wallacei
AACCCGATAAAGTAGGTGAAGTGTGTGTTCTGCCTCAATTGTGCCCCAACAGTCCAGAGCTTACTTCCTCCCTCCGACCTTTCCAGATGAAAGGAAAACTTTCCACCTCCCACACAGACCCATACTCCCTGCCGAAATGCACGTTCTGCTGTCTTGCTCAGTGCCAGGTCTCGAGGCCTGCCCCCGTTTCCTTACCCAAACCTCAACCACCATTCAGACACCTCCCGGGGAAGACTCACCTCCCTCCATTTCCCACCACTCTAAGATTTCCTCCTCCTCTATACTCCTTTTGCCTTTCAACAAATGCAAGTAAAGAGACACTTCTTTATTACTTGACTGAACATACCTGGCAGTTTTGGTAGAGATGAGATCCTGAGAGAGAGTTATAAAAGCCTGAAAATAAGGAACCTCAGACCATTGAGAAGAATTATGACAGAAGAGGTTAAGCTGAAAGAGTGCTTGGGTCCAAAGTTCCATGTAAAGCCAAAACCCCTGGTTCGGAAGCTGGTAAGAAGGCTATAATTTATTGCATAAGAAAATTGGATGTTTCTTTTTGAGAGTCTGAGGGTAAAATTTATTCCAGTGTTTTAAAATGCAGGTCAGGGGTGAATCTGGGGGAATGGTGTGATGGGGAAAAATCGTCTACTAAGGACTTGAACTGCCAGTTCCTCTAGGAGTATCCTACTGCGGGGAAAGAGGTCCACTTAGAGATACATTTTCCAAAGGGGCATCCCACCTATTGGAAAAGATCTCTGACATCTGTGAAAGGACCCAAATTCACTCTGTCTAAGGGCATCCTGCCTGATAGGGAGGAACTCCAGCCAGAAGCCAAGATGCTTAGGTCCAAATACTAAGACCAAGGATGCTGGGTGACCAGATCAGGTCAGGGAAAGAAGGCTGAAGGGAGATTCACGAATCTGGTGCTTTCTGGGCTTACTTGGCTTAATGAGGTCTGGAGCAAGAAGATTGGCTCTTCTCACAGGATATTTAGAGAGGGAGAAAGAGAGGTATGGGTCTCCCTAAGCATGTGTGAGTTTGCTGTGGACAAGCTTCCAGCTATCAGCCATGTCACATGTTGGAATTAGGGACCTCTGACCAGGAGAGATAGGAGAAAGCCTTCCTCCCTTCAGAGCAAGGCAGTCAAACTCGTACACTGTCTGGCATTCAGGCTACAACAGGGGGTGCCCTGGCCAGAAACCATCAGTTGCCAGAGAGTTACTAAAAATCATCTGCTGGAAGACTGTAAAAGGAAAGAAAACTCTTGTCTTTCACCTGATTGGGTGATGATGGTCTAATAACTTTCCTTGGGGCCTTCGGACTCGCCAGAGAGTACCCCCGGCCAGGACCGTCTGTTGTCTCATCTTAGACACAGTCCACCAAGAGTCTCGAGTTGAAAGAAGAGAGTGGGGGAAGAGGTCCCTGTTAGGAGGGGTCCTCATATGGGCCACCAAAATGCCATGCATGGCAGGCTGAGTATGGCCGGAGTTGTGGAGGATGAGAGTATTCACCAAGACAGCTATGAATTAGTAAAGGTAGATGAATAAAAGGGAAGATATGGTGTGATGGGCACAACAGCCAGGACAGCAGTGAGGGTGTCTGCTGTCTGCAAAGAGGCAGAGGCTAGATAGAAGCATTTATACTACTGTATCTGGATTTAAAATGGGGGACTCAGTGTGGGCCAGGAATTGCCTGTGGGGCATGGAGAACTTCTATAAATTGACCACATGCATTACCAGAGGTTTGCCAAGCAGCTGCTCAATTGTAGGGTTTTGTCTTTATTTATTTATTTATTGAGTTGGAGTCACTCTGTTACCCATGTTTGTATGCAGTGACACGCTCCTGGCCACTGCAACCCTGACCTGCTGGGCTCAGGGGATCCTTCCGCCTCAGCCTTTCAAGTAGCTGCAACTACAGGCAGGCACCATCACGCCCATCTAATTTTTTTAATAATTGTAGAGAGGAGATCTCACCAATTTGCCCGGGCTGGTCTCGAACCCGTGGGCTCAGGCAATCCTCACACCTCCGCCTCCCAAAGTGCTGGAATTATAAGCATGAGCCACTGAGCCCAGCCTGGGCTTTGTTTTGAAACAGCAATCGTTGATTGTCTTTTTGTTTGTTGGGGAACCAGGAACCTGCTGTTAACTACTTTCTCTGTTGGCTGCAGGACACACAGCAAATGCTTTTCAGTTGGCTATTCAGCTTTCACAATTCTTGTAATCTCATTCTGAGATATCCTTTCTCAAAATAGTTTATCCAATTTACCCAATTGATGCTGTCCTAATCAGGCCTCATGTTCCTCCACACTCTCCTCTAAGAACTGGAATGAGACAAGGAAGCCTCCTTTCATCACTCTTATTCAACATATATTAGAAGTCCTAGCCAGCATAATTAGGCAAGGGAAAGAAACAAAGGGAATCCAGATTGGAGAAGTGGAAACCAAACTGTCCTTCTTTGCAAATGACACAACCTTATATATAAAAAACCTAAAGACCCCACCCAAAACCTTTTAGAACTGATAAATAAATTCCATAAAATTACAGGATACAAAATCAACATAGAATAATAAGCAGCATTTCTATATACCAATAGCAAACTAGCCGAAAAGAAAACAAGAAGGCAATCCCATCCACAGTAGCTACAAAAGAACAAAATATCTAGGAATAAATTTAACCAAGGAGATGAGAAATCTCGACAATGAAAACTGTAAAACAATGATGAAAGAAATTGAAGAAAATGCAAAGAAATGGAAAAATGACCTGTGTTCATGTTTTGGGACAAATCACATTGTTAAATTGTCCATACTACATAAAGAGATCTACAGATTCAAAGCAATGCCTATCAAAATACAAACAACATTCTTCAGAAACAATCCTGAAATTCATATGGAACCACAAAAGACCCTGAATAACCAAAGAAATATTGAAGAAAAGGAATAGAGCTAAAAGTATCACATGATCTGACTTCAAAATATACTACAAAGCTAAAGTAACCAAAACATCATAGTATTGGACACAGACACAGATCGATACAACAGACTAGAGAATCCAGAAATAAACCCATGTATTTACAGCCAACTGATTTCAACAAAGGCACCAAGAATATATTAATATACTAGGGAAAGCACACACTCTGTGTGTGTAAATGGTGCTGGGAAAACTGGATATCCATATGCGGAAAATGAAACTAGACCCCTCCCTGTCACATTTACAAAAATGAACTCAACATAAATGAAAGGGCTGGGCACAGTGGCTCATGTTTATAATCCAAGCAATTTGGGAGGTCAAGGTAGGAGTATCACTTGAGGCCTGGAGTTCCAGACAAGCCTGGGCAACATAGTGAGACCATGTCTCTCTAAAACATTTTTAAAATTTATCTGGGCACAGTGGTACACATCTGTAGTCCCAGCTACTCAGGAGCCTGAGGCAGGAGGATCACTTGAGCACAATAGTTTAAGCCTACAGTGAGCTATGATTGTGCCACTGAACTCCAATCTTGGCAACAGAGCAAGATCTTGTCTTATTTAAAAAAAAAAAAAAGAATTAAAAACTTACACATAAGACCCCAAATTATAAAATTTATTTTTTATTTTTTATTTTTATTTTTTTTGATTTGGAGTCTCACTCTGTCGCCCAGGCTGGAGGGCAGTGGCACGCTCCCAGCCACCGCAGCCTCAACCTGTTGGGCTCCGGCAATCCTTCTGCCTCAGCCTTCCAAGTAGCTGGAACTACAGGCGAGCGCTACCACGCCGGCTAATTTTTTTATTTATTGTAGAGATGAGGTCTCGCCAAGTTGCCCAGGCGGGTCTCGAACCCGCGGGCTCAGGCAATCCACTCACTTCAGCCTCCCAAAGGCACAGGATTACAGGCTGAGCCACCGAGCCCGGCTCCAAATTATAAAATTACTAGAAGAAAACGTAGGGGAAACCTTTCAGGATATTGGTCTAGGCAAATATTTTAAGACTAATACCTCAAAAGCACAGGCAACAAAAACAAAAATAGACAAATGGGTTTATATTAAACTAAAAAGCATCTCCACAGCAAATAAATCAATTGAGTAAAGAGAAAATCTGCTTGAATGGGAGGAAATATTTGCAGACTTTTTATCTGACAGGACTAATATTGAGAATATACAAGGAACTCAAACAACTTTATAGCAAAAAACCCAAATAATCCAATTAAAAATTGGGCAAAGGATCCTAATAAAAATTTTTTACAAGGAGACATACAAATGGCCAACAAATATATGAAAAAGTGTTCAACATCACTAATCATCAGGAAAATGCAAACCAAAACCACAACAAGATATCATCTCACTCCATTTAGAATGACTATATATTGCCAGACGCAGTGGCTCATGGCTGTAATCCTACAACTTTGGGAGGCGGAGGTGGGAAGATTGCTTGAGCTTAGGAGTTCAAGACCAGCCTGGGCAGCATAGAGAGACCTCATCTCTAAAAAAATTTTAAAATATATTTAAAATATATATATATATATAGCCGAGTGTGATGTCACATGCCTATAGTCCCAGCTACCCAGGAGGCTGATGCAGGAGTCTAGCTTAGCTCAGGAATTGGAGGCTGCAGTGAACCATGATTGTGTCACTGCACACCAGCCTAAGCAACAGAGTGAAATCTTGACTTTAAAAAAAAAAGAATGACAATTATCAGAAAGATGAAAAATAACAAATACATGTAAAGTTGCAGAGAAAATGGAGCTCTCATGCACTTTTGGTAGAAATATAAATTGGAACACTATTGTAGAAAACTATGGAGGTTTCAAAAAACTAAAAATAGAACTACCATCCTTCTCAGCAGGTGCTTAGAAAAAGAAAAAAGAAAGAAAAAAGAACTACCACACAAGTCAGAAAACTCACTTTGGTATTTATCCAAAGAAAAAGAAATCAGAATATTGAAGTGATACCTGCACCTTCATTTTACTGCAGCACTATTCATAATAGCCAAGAAATGGAATCAATCTAAATATACATCAACAGATGAATAGATAAATAAAATGTGGTATATATACACAATGGGATACTATTTAGCCATGAAAAAGAATAAAATCCTGTCATTCATGGCAACATGGATAAGCCTGGAGGACATTATGTTAAGTAAAATAAGTCAGGCACTGAAAGATAAATACCACATGTTCTCATTCAATGTGGGAGCTAAAAAAAAATTGAACTCATAGAAGTAGAGAGAATTGTGGGTATTGGAGGCTTGGAAGAGTAGGGTGAGGAGAACAGGAGTAGGTTGGTTAGCAGACAAAATTATAGTTACATAGAAGGAATGAGTACAGGCTGTTCTGCAGTACTGTAGGTTGAATATGGCCTACTCTAATTTATTGCACATTTTTGAAAAGCTAAAAGAAAGAATTTTGAATGTTCACAACAAAAAGAAATGATGTCTGAGGTGATGTGTCTGCTGATTACTGATTTGACCAGTACATTGTATACATGTATTGAAATATCACTATATCCCGTAAGTACATGCAATTATTACATGTCAACTAGAAATAAAAGGAAAAAAATTAAGTACATTTAAATTACTATTGTAAGGAAATGTAATAATGGATGTCACATAATCTACTTCTATAACTTTGCCTCCAAATCATTCAGGTCAAAATGGACAGTATCTGTGTAGTAATCATATAGATTAATTGACAACCAGCTTTTATCACACTGTAAAAATGTAACAGAGTAGATATAATAGACTCTTAGAGTTGAAATAGAAAAGAATTGTGATAACTCTCATTAAAATAAACCTTTAATGATAATTGAAAATGTGCAGAAATAAGCATGGCTTACTAATTGTCTGGCCATATATGATTTCTCTTCCCTACACTGTTACCTGCTAGGGGAGCATTTGTTTCTAAATCTACCTGTCTCCATTCAAATCATCATTACCTTTCTTCCTGGCTTTTCAAGCAACTTTTTGGCCTTTTTTCCAGTCTCCTTTCACTGTCGGCCACCTTTTTTTTCCCTTGTAAGGTGATTCAAAAAAGATTAGCCATCTTTTACACTACTACATTGCCGTCAGTATATATATTTTAGAGGTAGGGTGTCACTCTGTTGCCCAGACTGGAGTGCAGTGGCACAATCATAGCTCACTGTAACTTTGAACTCCTAGCCGCAAGCAATCCTTTTTCCAGTTCAACTCAAGAGTCCAAAAGATATTGCTAAACTTGTTTGATATTAGATGTATTGTTCATTATGAATTTGTACTAACTGGACAAACAGTTAACCAAATTTACTATTTGGAAGTGCTGAAAAGGCTGCATGAAAAAGTTAGATGAAAATGACCTGAACTTTTTGCCACCAACTCATGGCTCTTGCATCATGGCAATGTACCAGCTCACACAGTACTATCTGTGAGGGAGTTTTCAGCTAGTAAACAACTGTATTGAAGCACCTTCCTACTCACCTGATCTGGCCCCTAATGACTTTTTTCTTTACCCAAAGATGAAGGAAATATTGAAAGGAAGACATTTTGATGACATTCAGGACATCAAGGGTAATACAACAATAGCTCTCATGGCCATTCCAGAAAGAGTCCCAAAGTTGCTTTGACAGGTGGACTAGGTGTGGGCATCAGTACATAGTTTCCTAAGGGGAGTACTTTGAAGGTGACCATATGACATTCGGCAGTGAGATACATAGCACTTTTTCTAGGATGCATTCGTGAACTTAATTGTCAGACCACGTATGTCATCATGAAGGAAATGGAGAAGCATGGGTATTGACATCACAATGATGGACAACAGGCAGATGGGTGGGTTAATCACATGACTGTTGCCATGGTGATGGGGTCTGTGTCACAAATGTCATGAAGGGATGATCACAATAGATTTGGTCTTGGTTTCTTATAGCTGGAGGCAAATACTTGGAATAGGAAAACTAATTAATAAAAAACAATCTGGGGAGAGGGTTGCAAAACAATTATCAGTAGCTACCTATGAGAAACCGGTTCTGTCCTTGGCTAGTGATTAGAGAGCAAGCTAAGTAATTTGCTAAGAAAATGGCTACACTTTAGTTAAGATTATTTCATTAAATTATCCCATTGGCATTACATCTTTTCATTCCCCCCTCTTGTTGTTTTAAAATATTCTTATTTGTAACTAGAATGGGAATGAAGGTCAGTCTTCTGTAACTGCTTCCTGCTGGATTGGGGCATAGAAATGTCCCTCCCTGTCCAAAGTGAGAGGAAAGAATGAGGTGACAGGAACCAATGGAGTTGTTAGAGTATTTTTAGGAAATATAGCTACTTTGAGAAAGTCTGAAGAAAAAAAAATTGACAACGTTAGTTTGGATACATATAATTTGGTCATAGTTTAAATTGTAGGAAATAATACTTCACTCCAGGGTCTCTCCCCCTTGGCTTTTCTCCCTAAGAGTTTCCAGGGTCTCCTTCCTCTCAGCTGATGAGCATGAATGAGCCTGCCTTAAACAGCAGAAACAAACAAACCAGACCTTCATCCAGTTCCATGCCTTCCTTATATCTTTCCAGAAATCCTGTGGCTTTGGTTTACTGCTGAGAAAAGGAGTATTTCTAAATTCTGCTGTATTTGTCTTCAATGCACCACCCCAAAAGTTCAGGTGCACTCCCTGCTGCCAGCACTTACAGGTGGAACCTGACAAATAAATCTGTGTGCGGTAAGCACCTTCCTGCAATGATGCTCACTTACCCATACAGTGCAATGAAGAGGAGCCAGAATTCTCCATGGCATATTTCAAGCACTAACTTTATTTTGGCTCTATCTCTCTTCCTCTCCAACTAATTTCTTGGCCTTTGGAGTTGGGAGGTATCGTAGACCTTGAGACCTATTAGCTGGCACAACATGGGACAGACTTGATGTGGAGGGGGCCAGGGAAGGCTGGGGAAGGGGAGAGTGAGGGGATTTGGGGATGGGTAGGAGGAAGGAGGTACCTGGGAGAAGTCAGTGGGAATGCCAGCAGCTGGGTGTAGGAGTGGCCACGTACAACAGAATGTGGGCAGCACAAGGCCTAGGACAGAGCCTGACACTGTAGAGGAGAGAATGGAGCACACTGAGGAGGGTAGGAGGGCCCAGGAAACCAGGAGGAAGAGTAAGGTCGTCAGCTCAGATGGAAGAGAAGGGCTGAGGGATTTCCAGAAGAAATCTGAACACTGTAGCTCCCTGGGGCCCCCTCAGTCTGTAAGTGGAGCTAAATGCTTGAACTCTGAACTGCTACAGTGAGAACCAGTGAAATTCTGCACACAGAGAACTTAGCTCAAGGCCTGGCATGTATCACACACTCAAAATGTTGGGGACTTCTTTGATTTTATAAAATCAGTGCTACAGGCTGGGCATAGTGACTGAAGCCTGTAATCCCAGCACTTTGGGAGGCCGAGGTGGGAGGACTGCTTGAGGTCTGGAGTTTGAGACCAGCTTGAGCAACATAGCAAGACCTCATCTCTACAAAAAAATTTAAAAATTACCTAGGTGTGGTGGCACACACCTGTAGCCCCGGCTACTCAGGAAGCTGAAGAGGGAGAATTGCCTGAGCCCAGGAAGTTGAGGCTATGGTGAGCCATGATTGTATCACTGCAGTCCTGCCTGGGTGACAGACCCCCAACTTAAAAATATATATTTAACAACTCAGTGTGACTCTGTGAACCCAATACATACTGCACCAGAGGCTATGGAAGAGGACAACAAATAGTTCTGGCTCACAGAATGGAGAGCCCAAAGGGGACCTGGGCAAGGAGACGCTCACCAGCAACATGTGAGCAGGTACTGGGGCTCAGGGCAGGCACGTGGGGCACTGTGCAGCATCCAGGCATGGGGAGCTGTACTTGGGCTCTGCCCACCCTGGCCCCAACTTCTGCTCCTCTGGAGAGCTTCCTCTCACGAAGCCTTTTTACCAGCAGATTCTAGCAACTTCCTCCTCCCACAGCCCCACAGCTACCAAAAGGAAGGTCAATGCCAAAGGATTCAAGTTCCAGTCAGTGACGAACTTGTAAATGGCACATCTGGGGTAACCCTGGGGGTTGGAATGCAGGGAGGGTGAAAACTGAATATGTCCCCAAATGGCAATGCCTCAACCTCAAGAGGGCCCTGGTCATTCTCTTACAGTGTGTGGCACAGAGCCTGGGGACAGATGGACCAGCGACCTCCCTGGCTCAGCCTCTGCTTCCTCCTCTGCAGAATTGGCTGTACCTGGCCCCTTAGGGATGGCTGGGATTATAGAGCTGTTTTCCTTATGACAAAAACTGAATTTTCAAAAATTTAAGGTTTTCACAAAAAACCCACTAAAATGGAAAACCTATATGATTAGAAAACTTTAGCACCATTTAATTGTCAGCATCTTAGAACAGTGCCTGGCACACAGAGTGCAGGTGGTAACTATTTGTTAAACGAATACACCATGAAATAATTACAAATCCATAAACTAAAGGAAAACCAGTAAGTCATATCCCTTAAAGGCATAATGAGGCTGGGCACCATGGCACATGTCTGTAATCCCAGCACTTTGGGAGGTTGAGGCAGGAGGATTGCTTGAGTCCAGGAGTTCAAGACCAGCCTGAGCAACATATTGAGACCCCCATCTCTACAAAAAAAAACTGTAAAAATTAGCTGGGAGTTGTGGTAGCACCTGTAGTCATAGCTACTCTGGAGGCTGAGGCAGAAGGATTGCTTGAGCCCAGGAATTCAAGACTGCAGTGAACTATGATTGTGTCACTGAACTCCAGTCTCAGCAACTGAGCAAGACCCTGTCTCAACAACAACAACAACAGCAAAAAGCCTAGGAAAAGAGGTGTAATGTACAAAGACGTCTCCCTCTATTTAGAAAGGGAGATATGTGTGTAGTAAATTTTACACTCTATGCAGCAAACTCTAGAATAGTATGAACCAATACCACTTTTGACCATGTTCTAGAATTTGTGTCATCCAATATGGCAACCACCAACCTTTCCCTATGATTGGCAGAGTGCTTGAAATATAACTGGTGCAACTGACAAACTGCATTTTTAGTTTTATTTAATTTTATGTCATTTAAATAATTTAATGTAAACAGCCACATATAGTTAGTGGCTACACTATTAGACAGCACAGCCCTAGAAAGCAAGCCTATTTTCCTAGCTGCTGTTTTATTTACCATGAAAATTACAGCAGCATAACAATTTTTTTTTTTAGTAGGCGTCTCACTCTGTCACCCAGACAGGAGTGCAGTGGCACACTCACGGTCACCACAGCCTCAACCTGCTGGCCTTAGGCGATCCTTCCAAGTAGCTGGGACCACAAACACATGCCACCACACCCAGATAATTTTTTAATTTATTGTAGAGACAAGGTTTTCCCATGTTGCCCAGGCTGGTCTGGAACCCCTGGACTCAGGCAATTCTCTCGCCTCTGCCTCCCAAAGTGCTTGAATTACAGGCAGGAGCCACCTTGCCCAGATAGCATAACTATGTTAAACTGAAAGACCCAGATATTTAGTCATATCCTCTCATGAAACACAAGCTGAGCCCTTGCTTCATTTTTTTTAAGTTACACTTGGCACTCTGAAAGCCACCACTGGGCAGAAGATCCTCTAGCTGGATCCTTCATGCCCCCCCACATTCTGCCAGGGCTGCCACTCCACTGAGAGCAGTGCTGCCTTTGTTCCTCCCTGAGGAGACAAAGCACACCCGTTAGGAACAGCACAAGCTCATAATCGCAGCACATCCTACAGTTATATTCCTTGCATAACATTTTTGTCCACACGTTTCTGTCAAAGTCGTTTCATCTGGAGACACCACATCCACTCTGAGTCCTGAGGCTCAGACCACTAAAGACAATTCATTCCCCAGAAGCCCTTGGCCAGTGTGAGGGCCCTATAGGATATGTGCAGGATGAGGTCATGCAAGGAGCAATTGGGAATGTCTTGAAAGTATACTCGCCTTGGGGCCATTTAAAGTAAGGACACTTGGCTTGGACAGCACACGTGGTCTTCCCCAACTGCGCCAGCAGCGGCAGGAGGGCTGGCTGCCTCCTCCTCTCTGGGTGCACAACCACACAGAACCATCCATCTGAGTTGCCCCAGACTGGCAGGATGCGCTGTAGGCTCCAAGTCCTTGGAGTCAGATTTCTGATTATGGTCTTCAAAACCCTTTCTCACATTGTTTCCTCCCTACCCGAGTATTCTGCAAGCACTGGACAAGCCTCCTGCTCTTGGTCAGCTACCGGGATCCATGCTGGTTCCTGCCGAGACGTCACTGCTTGAGATTTTCCTTCTGACCACTAGACAGTCACCCTCACATGAAACCTACTGGTTCAGATGTTCCTTGATTGGTAATTTGCTTACTTGATTGTTTTTTGTGAAGTCAGCCAGAGACCTGCAACCACACTAGGGCCAGAGCTTCGTTTTAAAGGAGTAGCTTCCCTGACCTCAGGGTGCTGACAACATCAGCAAGACTGACTGAAGGGACCCTATAGGGCACAAACGAACCCAGGGAGCAAGCTTGCTCCTGTTGTCACAGTCGCTCTCTCTTGTAGTGCCTCAGCCCATGCTTTTCTCTACTCTGGCTTGAATAGGCTGTCCTGTGGACTCTAACCAGGGCACGTGTCCCTGTCTGATCTTCAGTGTCAGGTCCCCCTGTCTCCCCTCTTCCTGTGTCATGACTGAGAAACTTAGTGCCTTGACTCTGACCTGGCTAGCTGCATGTTGTCCCCTATAGGCTGAACCTAAATTCAGCCTTGAATATTCCACACAGTGATCAATGTGTTTAGGTTGCCCTGAAACATTGAAAGACCAGACATGTAGCTAAACATGTCGGAGCTGATCCTGCTCCCAGCCAGAGTCCTTGCTTGAACCCTCATATATACTCCATCCCCAATGCCCTTGGATGTTCCTAGGTGGATCACCTCTGCCCTCACTGTCCTGTCTGTGGTGAGGCAATGCCACACCCCCCTATAGGCGTGTTCTCTTAATAAATACTTAATAAATACAGACTGGTCACCCTTGTGTTTGGTGCTTCTTTCTTAGAACTCCAACTGGCCTGGTCTTGGGAAGGTTTGTGGAAGTCCTTTGTGGTAACTCCCCTGCTGCTACTTTTGGGGAGACTCCAGCCAAGGGGTTGGCCAGACACAGCACCCACCTCAATTCTGGTTCTTCCCTGGCCTCTTTGTCACATTTAGTCAAAGAGGGAACTGGGAGTTCTTGTAGAAAAGATGCAATGAGACGTCTTTAGGGCCCATTAGATAAATTGTTTCACCATTTGTCACCTTGAGCAAGCAGAGATGCCTGCATCGGAAACACCCTAGACCTTGGGTCCCCCAGGGCCACTTCCAGCTCACTTTGCATGCTCTCTATGCTGACAGTGACATTCTCCCCAGATTCCTGCAGGTACAGGATGGCCCTCCTTATGAGTTTCTGGAAAGTTCTTCCTCAGAGAAGGTGGGATCTCTGATGCTTAGTGGGGTGGGACAGGTTACAGTGCCGTCACGCCTGGTGCATTGGCAATGGTCCTCCTGTGGTTCTCCCCTGCCTTGCCTCCCTGGGCTTCACCCTCAAGTGCTTGCACATACTGGATTCCACAAAGACATAGTAAGGATTACCCAGAGCCAAGCAGTAGCATGACCAGCAGCATGGAGTAGGTGACCCTGGGCCAACTCAGCTACCAGTGACACATGAAAAAGATACTGTTGGCCGGGCTCGGTGGCTCAGCCTGTAATCCCAGTGCTTTGGGAGGCCGAGGTGAGTGGATTGCCTGAGCCTGTGGGTTCGAGACCCGCCTGGGCAACTTGGCAAGACCTCATCTCTACAATAAATCAAAAATTAGCCGGGTGTGGTAGTGCGCACCTGTAGTTCCAGCTACTTGGAAGGCTGAGGCGGAAGGATCGCCAGAGCCCAGCAGGTCAAGGCTGCAGTGGCTGGGAGCCGCCACTGCACTCCAGTCTGGGTGACAGAGTGAGACTCCAACTCAAAAAAAAAAAAGAAAGAAAGAAAGAAAAAGATACTGTCACAATGTATTTAATTTGGTACAAAATGACATTTTTCTGTTCCCTGCTGATTGGACAGGAGTCAAGGATCCCATCTCCTATGAGTGGATGGGACCTCCCACCTCCCAGCTTCTCCCACAAGAGGCCAACCTCCTCCTCAGAGGCCACAGTTCCTCCACAGGCCAGGCAGGGCAGAATTATATCTTCTGGAGCAGGAGCTTCATAAACCCGGGTGCTCGGGTGCTCACGCACTCCCGATGAGGGGTGTTTCCTGACCTGTGCGGAAATAGGGCCCAGGAGTTCTTCCTGCCTGGCTTTCCCAGCAAGCACAGGGTGGGCCTCAATCATGACTTCACTCTAAGCCAGCTTCCTTCAGCCTGCTGCCCATCTTCTCTCCTGCTCAGGCTCGGAAGCCTGTTCCCTTCCCTGAATAACTGCTACATGAAGTAAGTCCTGATGCATGGGCAAATGAGAATCTACAGAGGGCTAAGTCCACAACTCCAGTACCAGTTAAGGTAGGAGCTGGGACAGCTCTGGGGAATCCAAAACAATACCCCCTTAGGGAAAAAGCACAATGAGGTATTCAACTTTGTTGTCCACTCTCCTCTAGTTGGGACTTACTAGACCTTGTCCTTGTATAACACAACTATCTTGCTGGTCCAGAAGCCTGAGACTAAAGATATAGATTTATTCAGGACTTGACAGTCACTAACCAAACTGTAGAGAACATTCATCCGGTGGTCCCCAATTCTTACACACTACTCATAACTTTACATTCTGAGCTCTGCTGGTTCAGTCTTAGATCTGGAAGGTGCTTTCTTTTGCATCTGAGTTCAGAGTCACAGGAATTGTTTGATTTTGAATGGGAAGGCCCAGATGCTAAGACAGAACAGCAGTACTGTTAGACAGCCTTTAGAATCTTTCCAACCATCTTGGGAAGTTCTTGCTAAGGACATCCTGGACCTTCTGCTAAAAGACAGAGCTTTACTCCAATATGTTGATGACATATTAGTTGCTAGTGAAATCATCCCTACAAACTTTAAAAAATAATCAGGGAGGAAAAGTGAGGAAGAAGTAAAAATAAGCCACTCAGCGTTAGTCATGAGGTCAGTTGCTCTCTGACCCCTTCCTTCCTCACAGGTGTTTGTTGCCTATTGCCTCAGAATCACATAGATGCTGTTTCAAGATTATAGGTCCCCTTAACTGCTTTATACATAGCAACTTGAATATTATGAAATATTAAGTTTTTTCTTTAAGATATTCCTTCATGTCCTGCATACTGATGAAACAACTGACATCAGCTGGTCTGAAGGACCCCATGAGTTACTGATGTACCAAAGAATGCAGTGTCCACATTCGGATTTCATCCCTCTTACCATAACCAATCATCAACCCTAATTTTCCAGCCTCTTACCCTCCACAATTTCCTTATAGGCCCCAGCCTGAGAATTCTTTGGGTAGATGGTGAGGGTCTCCTCCCACCTCCTCACTCGGCACCCTGTGTTCTCTACTGTAAATCCTACTGTCAGTGCATTTATCTGTCACTGTGCAATGGGTATATGAACTTGCAATATGAATCCTGCAATGGTAGTACAACCAAGGAGGCTTCTGATCAGAACACCACATCAACTTTAAATTTTCTGGCCGAATAGGGATATGAGATATCCAAGAAAAAGGCACACATTTCACAATCCTCAGTTAAGTAACTTGGGTTTGAACTCTCACAGAGGCAGAGAAACCTGCTCCCTGACCTGAGGGAAACTCTTGCTAGAATTTCCAAGCCTATTACCCCGTGGCAGCTAAGAGGGTTGTTGTTGTTGTTGTTGTTTTGAGTTGGAATCTCACTCTGTCACCCAGACTGGAATGCAGTGGCACGCTCCCAGCCACCGCAGCCTCCACCTGCTGGGCTCCGGCGATCCTTCCGCCTCAGCCTTCCAAGTAGCTGGAACTACAGGCACACACTACCACGCCCGGCTAATTTTTGATTTATTGTAGAGATGAGGTCTTGCCAAGTTGCCCCCGTGGGTCTCAAACCCACAGACTCAGGCAATCCACTCACCTCGGCCTCCCAAAGTGCTGGGATTACAGGCTGAACCACTGAGTCCAGCCTAAGAAGGTTTTTTAAGGCATGAGGCGGGTTCTGCTGCATTTGGATCCCCAACTTCAGACTCATAGCAGCTGCTGTATGACACTTTAAAGGTCAGGAAGACAACAAACCCTTAGGATGGACTGGAAAAAGTCACTTTTGACTACTAAAGAAAGGTTGCTAACAGCTTGGGCATTAGGACTCTCCAGCATATGAAAGCCCTTTGACCTATTTGCGCATGAAAGACAAAGACAAGGAATGGGTTTAAGAGTGCTAATCCAAGACTTGGGAAACATCAGAAGGCCAGCTGCCTACTTCTCAAAACAATTGGGCATCATCACAAAAGATGGTCATCTTGCCTTCAGACTATTGCTGCCACCTGTGACCTTCAGGAAGCAGAAAAGTTTACCCTGGGCCAGCCCACTACAGTGCATACCCCTCACTACACACTTCCTTTATTGGAATAAAAAGGAGGCTATTGGTTGACCTCTGGATGGCTAGGTAAATATCAGTCTAATCTCCTTGATAAACCAAACATGACATTAAAAACTGTTGCCACCTTAAATCCTTCCACCTTGCTCCCTTACATAGCATCTGAGCCTGTGCATGACTGCTTACAAATTAACAAAATAGTTTATTCTAGCTGTCCAGATTTGATGGACATACCCTTGAAAGATCAAGAGATGGAGATGTTCACAGATAAAAGTAGTTTCAGACCAGGGACAATGGAAGCTGGGTATGCTACAGTGATACTCTGGAAAGTTTTGGAAGCTGAGGTGCTTCCCCCAGGACATTAACACAGAAAGCAGAACTAGCAGCTCTCATTCTGGCCTTCTGACTAGGTGAAGACTCACAACCTGGGATAAGGCTTTGCCTATTGTCCCCCTCAGATTAAGAGTGGCCCCTAGAAGCAGGCTCAAATTAAACCCTTGTGAAGTTCTATATGGGAGAATCTTCCTATGCCCCACTCCTAGATTAAAAGACCCCAACAACATACACATAAAAGAGCCAGACTCTGTCAGGTATGTGCAGTCCTTAGGCCTGACTCTAACTGCCATTCACAAGTTTACTTTTAGCAGGTTCTTGTTTCTCCAGATGTGCCGCTTCATCATATTCAGCCTGGAGACTGGGTGTTACTAAAAACCTGGAAAAGTCAGCACCCTAAAGACCAGCTGAAGCCTCAATGGACTAGACCACATGAATTATTACTGGTAACCACTCCTCCTTAAAGCTCACAGAGACAGACCTTGGATTCACCACAGTGCATGAAGCTAGTTTCATCTGACTCACAATCAACGGCCAGTCATCAAGATGCCATTCAGGGCTCCCCTGAATGGACACATGAACCTCTAACTCCCTCAGGTGTTTATTCTAATAACTTCAAGTATCCATTTGAGAAAAAATAGATCAGTAATACAGGATGTTTTTTGCCTTTTCCCTTTTGCTTTCTGCTATAATTAATCTTTAAATAATTAAAATATCTGTCTTTCCTTCTCAGTTAACCATTATTAGCCCAACCATTTTTCTCCCTTTTGTTTTTTAAACAATTGTCCCTTTATTTCAGTGCATGGAATGACATGATAATGTCTTGGTTAAATTGTGTCAAAGTATTGCCACTGAAGGAAATCTACCAGATTGCCGGACGTGTCACCACCTGTCTAAATTCATTCTCTAATAGACTCTTGCTATTGATAATACCTGTCACAGACTTCTCAAACACTTCCTTCACCAACTTTCAAGGTCCAATTGATCATGCACCAAGACACTCCTGCCCCTTGTTTTAACTTGTCCCATGTTGGCAACACTGGGACATCATTCTGCAGCATCGCTGTTCACTGAAGTTTGACTGGCAATGTGCGAGATTTCCCTTCTGCCCCTCCCCCACTGCCTGCAGGGACTATGGTGCTGGAAGCTTTCACTTGAGCGGCTGTGAGGGAGATGAGGACCCCTTCTCATTCAATTTTGCTTTTTTTATACTATATAGAAAAAAATGTCATTCTTTCTAAAGCAGTTAATCATTAAAGAGAGAACTCCAAAATAAGAATTGTTAAAGAAAATTCTAAAGGAATCGTGCTCGGTGGCTCAGCCTGTAATCCCAGCACTTTGGGAGGCTGAGGCGAGTGGATTGCCTGAAGCACTTTGGGAGGCTGAGGCGAGTGGATTGCCTGAAGCTGCGGGTTTGACACCAGCCTGGGCAACTTGGTGAGACCTTGTGTCTACAATAAAATAAAAAATAGCTGGGCATGGTAGCGCACGTCTGTAGTTCCACCTACTTGGAAGGCTGAGGCAGAAGGATTGCTGGAGCCCAGCAGGTCGACACTGGGGTGGCCATGAGCGTTTGTGCCACTGCACTCCAGTCTGGGCGAAGGAGTAAGACTCCAACTCAAAAAAAAAAAAAAGGAAAAAGAAAATTTTAGTTACAAATCAGTGCTGATCCTAACCCTGATTTATTTCAACTCAGACTTGAGTGAAGTCTTTGCAAAAATGTGTTTACCTTTCTAATCCTTCAGGTTTGGGACAACCGATGTCAAAACTCCCTGTTTCCTTCTAACTGCCTGGTCTCCACAACTCCAAAGCCCACGATCAACTTGCCTTAACCCTGTGCCTTCTGCTCTGAGAACTCCTGTCAGCAATGGATACTGTCATTCCCAAAGACATAGAATGATATGAAATTATTCTGCCAAAATTCACACTTATTCGCCACAATGTATGGTTATTGTTAGAGGTCTCTGGTATAATGGAAATACCATGGACTTTGGAGTCAGTACAGGCCTGGGACCAAATCCTGGGTCTGTCAATGTGGGATCTTGGGCAAGATTCTCCATCAAAGAATCACCAGTGCCAGCCTGGATCCAATTTTCTGTTTGTTAACCATCATCATTAGTCTAAACTGACTAACTCATATTTATCCTCAGCTTGGAGAAAACACTTATGAAGCCTTAGAGTTCCGTAAAACCCTCCAGGGCTCAGCCTTGTCTTTATGTGAAATGGGCCTAACACTGACCCAGCAGGGTCAATGTAAAGATGAGATGAGATGATAGACCCTAAGGAAAGGGCTTGCAGGGAGAAAGACAATGAGTGCTAGTAGTCTTCTCCTCAAGTCCTTGGCTTTATTAAGAAACAACATTTATGCTGTAAAATGCGTAGAGATAAAGGGTGGAGCCTGGTAAACTTTCACAAACAGCATACACTTATGTAAGTAGCCCCCAGGTCAAGGAATAGAGCAGATCCCTAAAAGTCCCCTTGAGTGCCTTCCCTTCTCTATCTTAATAGTCTGGGGAATATGAGATTGTCACCCATGGGGGAGAAACTGCCTGGAGGAGCTTCTTTGAGATCTTGTGTGTGAGAGTAAAAGTAGTCAAATCCCCAGAAAGTCATATGTCCTGCCTGGAATGACTTTCTCCCCAGGACATACAGGTGAACAGAGAGTTTGATGACCTCGTTAGCTCAGTGCAGGCAATTCTCAGCACAAAGGCGGGTGCTCACACAGTGGAGTGTAAAAGAGAGTTGCTTGTCAGTGTCCAGACCGTCCCTCCCAGTATCTGCCCCTCAGTGACTTTGGAGTGTGACTTTCTCATCTCCTCAGTCAGCTGCTCAGCTCCCATGTCAAGGAGCTTTCACTTGCGATGTCTTTTTGCCACTTCCCCCATCAGCTTGTGCTGAGCCCTGTGGAGCTGCCCTCACAATGGTTCATACACCCATCCCCTCCTTCCTGCCCCCGCCCCCACACTCATCTGGGCCTTCATTTGCTCATTCACGGAACACAAATTGCATATGTGCTGCCTCTTGAGCTGGGCATGGGGTAAGGGATGCCCAGTCAGGTCCCAGCCCTCCAGATGTTCATGTTCTGGTGGACTCGAGCAATGATTAAAATACACGGAGGTGAGGCAGGCATTCCCAAACTGCTTGTGAGAATGCAAACTGGCACAACCTTTGGAAGGCAAAGTATCATTATGCACTGAGAGCCTTAAAAGAAACTGAGGGCTGGGCTCAGTGGCTCAGCCTGTAATCCCACGCTTTGGGAGGTCGAAGTGAGTGAATTGCCTGAGCCCGCGGGTTCGAGACCTGCCTGGGCAACTTGGTGAGACCTCACCTCTACAATAAATCAAAAAAATTAGCCAGGCGTGGTAGCACGCACCTGTAGTTCCAGCTACTTGGAAGGCTGAGGCGGAAGGATCACCGGAGCCCAGCAGGTCGAGGCTGCGGTGGCCGGGAGTGTGCCACTGCACTCCAGTCTGGGTGACAGAGTGAGACTCCAACTCAAAAAAAAAACAACAACAAAAGAGAGACTGAGAACTATTTGATCCAATGGTTCTACTAATCTGCTCTACAGAAATAACCAGAGATGCATCAACAGATTGATGTCTGAAGAAATTCATTGAAACACTGCTTATAATAATGAAAATTGGAAGTACCCCCCGAAACAGGGGATTGGTTAACTAATATTTGAAACTCCACAAACATTAAGAGTCATATGCTCCAATAACATTTAAAAATTCATGAAAATCAGGATAAAAAAATCACATGATAGCCAGGTGCAGTGGCACATGCCTGTAGTTCCAGCTCCTAGGGAGGCTAAGGCAGGAGGATTGCTTGAGTCCTGAAGTTCAAGTCCAGTCTGGGCAGCATACAACACCCTGTCTCTCAAAAACAAAAACAAAAACAAACAAACAAAGCAGAAAAACCTACAAATCACATGGCTTGTCTGGCAGTTCTTCAAAAGCTTAATCATAGAATTACCACATGACACAGCAATTCCACTCCTAGGTGTGTGTTCAAAAGAAAACACATGTCCTCATAAAAAACTTGTACATAAATGTTCATAGCAGCATCTTTCATAATATCAGAAAGCAGAAGTGCCCACCGATGGGAAAATACCACATGATATATCCATACAGTGTAGTGGCATTCAACAATAAAAAGATAAGAAATTTGAAGTGATAAAAATATTCTAAAATTGATTGTGGCAATGGTTGTACAACTCTGGGAATAAACTAAAAGCAATTGGATTTTATACTTTAAATGGGTAAATTGTATGGTATATGAATGAATTATCAATAAAACTGATTTAAAACACAGAAAAGTATGATTACATGCTATATGGATTAAACTTGAAAACACGATGCTAAGTGAAAAAAGCCACTCACAAGACCAAATATTGTATGATTCCATCATATGAATTGTCCACAACAGGTAAATCTACAGTGGCAGAAAGTAAATTATAATTTGCTTGGAGTCAGGGATATTGGGGACCAGGGGTTGACAGCTAAAGCATATGGGTTTTGGGGGAGGGTGATAAAAATGTTCTAAAATTGATCATGGTGATGTTGTGCAACTCGATGAATATGCTAAAAAAACATTGGGCCGGGCTCAGTGACTCAGCCTGTAATCCCAGCACTTTGGGAGGCCAAGGTGAGTGGATTGCCAGAGCCAGCAGGTTCAAGACCAGCCCAGGCAACTTGGCGAGACCTTGTCCCTACAATAAAATAAAAAATTAGTCGGGCGTGGTAGTGCACGCCTGTAGTTTGGCTACTTGGAAGGCTGAGGTGGAAGGATTGCCAGAGCCCAGCAGGTCGAGGCTGGGATGGCTGTGAGTGTGCCAGCCTGGGCGACAGAGACTCCAACTCAAAAACACAACACAACAAAACAAAAAAACCCACAATGAATTGAGCATTTTGAATGGGTGAATTGTATGGGATATGAATTCTATCTCAAGAAAGCTGTTACCAAAAAAATCACATTGTTTGATTCCATCTGTGTAAAAAAATTATATGAATGTCTATATGCAGGAAAAAAAAGATCAAAAAGGGCTCACTGAACTAATAATATTTATCTCTAGGTTGTGGGCTTATGAAGGATAGTTTTCTTTCCATTTTTCCGCATTTTCCATACTTTCTAGTGGGACTATGTGTTAATTTTATAATCAGAAAAATAAATATTGCAATCATGTGCCATATAATGTTTTGTTCAACAATGAACTGCATATATGATGGTGGATCCATAAGATTATACCATATTTTTACTGTACCTTTTCTATGTTTAGATACACAAATACCCTTGCTTACAGTTGCCTACAGAATCAGTAGAGTAGCATGTTGTGTAGGTTTATAGACTAGGAGCAAGAGGCTGTACCATATAGCCTAGGTGTGTAGTAAGTTTGCATAAATACACTTTATGATCACACAACCAAAATTGCCTAACAATGCCTTTCTCAGAACATATCCTGGTCATTCAGCAATACATGACTATCAATAAAAGCACAATGTAACACAGGCTACTATTCAGTTATGTACATGATGTGAATGAAGCCCTAAAATGGAGGGTGCTATAGACTGAATTGTATTCCCCCAAAATTATTAAATGAAGTTCTCATCCCCGATGTGACTATATTTGCAGATAGGGCCTATAAGGAGTTTAGTAATAAAACCACAACAGGTCCGCCGTCCTATAAGGGTGGCAAGTCAATACACCAAGACACCAGAGAAAGAGGTTTAACCATAAGGCCACCAAATGAGGAGACAGAAAGAAACCTCAAATCCATCTTCCCAGGAATTTGGGACTAGGTATTTTAAGGGTGTTGGAAGAGGCTCAAGTGTGGAGACCATTGATTGGCGAAGAGTGTAGGGTGAAGTCATGGGACAGTGAGAGGAAGAAGCTGATTCTCTTCCTCAGTGGGTTTCTGCAAACTGGTTGGTGTCAGCTCTTTGGCTAAAATTCAGGATCTGAAAGAGATCATAATCCTTAAACAAAAGCCTTATAAGTCTAACATTAGAGATCCTGTCTATAGGAACAAACGGATGCAAATCAATTCTCAAAGTCTTATGATCCTAATGTCAGAAAGTCTACCTATAGGAAAAATGAGATGAAAAATGGTCAGTATCTAGCAGTACTTGACACTCAGCAACAAGAAAGTGGGCCTAAGTACAGCTTCATTAATGCTTAATTATAACTATATTTCCATCCAGAGCCCAGCAAGCAATCCTTGTCTCCACTGTGGGAACAAAGGCACAATGTCATCATCAAGCTATTTACACTTTGGGGACTTACATGTGATGCTGGGTGGTGTGAGGTGCAGTTGTTCCATGGGTTCTTTGACTCCGCCACAGAAAATAATTTCCAAGTGCATTGCTGAGAGAGTTTTAAAGTACAGTTTATGAGAGAGAGGGGGGAAAAGAGAAAAAAGAAAACACACGTTCAGGAGAGAACACAGGTGGCCTTAAGGGAATGGCAACAGGCTTGCTGTTAGCAGAAAGCTTTATATATTGTCCAAAATGATGATTAAGCAACCCATTTCTAAGCTAGGCTTTGATCACAAGTTTCTATTCTTATTTTACTCTTAAGTTTGTTTGTGTCACGAGGAATTTTTGAGATAATAGGAAAAGTTGCTGTTTAAGTTTTCTCTTAGAGCACGGTGCCTCAGGGTCTCCAGTAATTCTGTACTGTCCTGTTTTCAGTCTCTGTAGCCAGCAGCCCCATGGCTACCCAGATCACGCCTGGGTTCAGCCAGCGTGCAGTTGTTTAAAAGAGTTATGTCTCATAAGAAGGTGCCCAGATGCCTGACCATTTGGTCTCCTGATTACCTAAACCTGTCTATAAGAAACTCATTATCTACATGTAAGCTATGCTAGCTGTCCTGTCTTACGTGCATGAACATGTCCTGCATTATCACCAAGGTGGCGCAGTAGCAGTTCCAACTTCACTGTCCCAAGTTACCCCCAAAACGCCTTGGACACTGCACCTAGTACGTCCTCCCCAGGCCTTGCCGCCAAATGCTCATCCAATCAGAAACCATCATCACTCCGTGAGATGAGCAATGACCAATCGGAACTGGAGTCCCGGGCCTCGGCCCACCCTGAGGAACTCTGGACCAATGGGCGCCTGGGCAGGGCGGGCAAATCGGGAAAGCACACAGCGCGTTTGCAACTGTTGGGGGCCTGGCGGCTGTTGAAATTTGAGGTTCGGCCGGGCTCGGTGGCTCAGCCTGTAATCCCGCGCTTTGGGAGGCCGAGGTGAGTGGATAACCTGAGCCCATGGGTTCAAGACCCGCCCGGGCAACTTGGCGAGACCTCATCTCTACAATCAAAAATCAAAAATTAGCCGGGCATGGTAGCGCGCGCCTGCAGTTTCAGCTACTTGGAAGAGGCGGAAGGATCGCCGGAGCCCAGCAGGTCGAGGCTGCAGTGGCCGGGAGCATGCCACTGCACTCCAGTCTGGGTGACAAGAGTAAGACTCCAACTCAAAAAAAAAAAAAAAAAAGAAATTTGAGGTCCAGCTGCAGTGTTGGACGTTGATAGAGCTCGCCATGGTAAGACCCTGGGGCTGGTCGCGGTGCGCTGGGGCCCTACTTGTCCAGACCCCGGACACTCCTGACCCGCAGACATCCCGGCAGGAGGGCAGACGAAGCCCGCCACGTGAGTCGACTGCACGGAGGCACCATGGTTTGTGCCCTGGTGGGGAGAGGAGGCCAGAGAAAGACACAGGGCTGGATACAACAGTGGCTCGTACTCCAGGGCGAGGGACCCCAAAGGAGGTGGACGGGGAGGGTCCAGGGTGAAGCGGGCGGGAAAGAGGCAGGTGCAGCCGGGCTGGGGCCGGAGGCCTTCTTTTGACACGAGGCTGGTGGCCAAGACTCAGTGGAGAAGGACCCAGTGACATTCTCAGAATAGACAGCCTTGGGGTCCTGAGAACGGGAGGGCGGCTCTCAGGCTTTGTGGCCTCAAACTCTCTACAGTTCTAAAAACGATGGAAGAGCCCTAGTAGTCTTTGTTGATGTGTGTCCCAGCTGTTAGAAATTAAAGCTGAGAGGCTGTTAATACGTTCACTTATTTATTAAAAGAAACACATGTTCACGTAGATCACAGATATCCAGGTCTGAATAGCATAGCTTGTCAGTTATTCTTTCAAGTAAGTTGGTGTTTCATGAAAAAATTGGCTGGCCAGTGCTTAGCTCATGCCTGTAACTCAGCACTGGGAGGCTGAGGTGAGAGAAGCGCCTGAGCCTAGAAATTGGAGGTTGCAGTGAGTTGTGGTTGAGCCACTGCACTCCAGCCTGGGCAACAGAGCAAGACCCTGTCTTAAAACAAACCAAAAAAAGTGACTACTTCAGCTTGTAACTCAAACAATTGCACAAGTGCTTTTTCTCAAGTCAGCAGTACTTTAGCATATGCACAAGTGCTTTACTGTACTTCTTATTTTGTCATAGTACTTGGGGTAGAGATTTAATAAATTAACATCTTATAGCTACATCAAGGACGTTCTTTTTTATTTTTATTTTTATTTTTATTTTTTTTTGAGTTGGAGTCTCACTCTGTCGCCCAGACTGGAGTGCAGTGGCCGCTTCCGGCCACCGCAGCCTCGACCTGCTGGGCTCCGGCGATCCTTCCGCTCAGCCTTCCAAGTAGCTGGAAATACAGGCGCGCGCTACGACACCCGGCTAATTTTTTGATTTATTGTAGAGATGAGGTCTCGCCAAGTTGCCCAGGTGGGTCTCAAACCCACGGGCTCAGGCAATCCACTCACCTCAGCCTCCCAAAGTGCTGGGATTACAGGCTGAGCCACCAAGCCCGGCTTTTATTTTTATTTTTTGAGTCAGAGTCTCACTCTGTTGCCGAGGCTGGAGTGCAGTGGCACGCTCACAGCCACCACAGTCTCAACCTGCTGGGCTCAGGCAGTCCTTCTGCCTCAGCCTTTCAAGAAATTGGAACCACAGGCAGGCACCACTGAACCTGGCTAATTTTTTTCTTTAATGTAGAGATGAGGTCTCACCAAGTTGCCCAAGCTGGTCTCAAACCCCTGGGCTCAGGCACCTCTCACTTCTGCCTCCCAATGTGCTGGGATTACAGGCGTGAACCACTGCACTCGGTGCATCAAGGACATTCTTAAATGAAACTAACTTCTTACTCTTTTTGCTGTGAGTGCATGGGATGGTGCCTCAACCTTGGTCTGTGCTAAGGCACCAGCAGTTCTACCCATCTTTGTATGTGAACCCTCAGTACAGATGTCAGCACAATGAAAAGGACTGATAATGTTCTAGTCCTGTTAGGAAACTGGTTTTATCCCCATGTATCCTGGAAAGGTCTGTGGACCCCGAGGGCCTGGGAACTCCACTGAGGACCGTTGCTGGGTAGGAGCTCAGTAGAAACAATGGACCCTTGACTGGAGGAGGCACAGCCTTATTGGAAAGCAAAGAAGGGCTGGAGCACGAAGGGCTCAGTAGTCCCTCCCCCAATTTGTGGTTTCACTTTTCATGATTTCCATTACTTGTGATGCAGTATAATAAGATATTTTGAGAGCAAGCGAGCACATTCATGTAATAACTTTTATTATAGTTCATGGTTATAATTGTTCTATTTTATTATTAGTCATGTCATTAATCTCTCACTGTGTCTAATTTATAAGTTAAGCTTTATCATGGGTATGTATATATAAACAAAACTGTGTGTGTATGTATAAAATGTTCATTACTACCTGAGGTTTCAGATATCCACTGGAGGTCTGGAGGTCTGGAACTATCCCCTGAGATAAGGGGGGACAACTGTATTTGCAAAAATGGTGACAGGAAGTGATTCTTTGGGGGTATGTATCCCTTCTGGGGCGATATGGCAGAATTGTCGCATTATGTTATTTTTATGCTCCAGCAAACTATGAGATTTGATATTCATATAATAGAAAACAGGACTTCAACTTCTTGGGATGTAGGTTAGAATTTAGTGGCTGGGGTACCTCCAATTTTATTTTATTTCTTCCATGAATTTGGGAGGATGACTTGTGTACAATTGAGCAAGTGACTGGTGGTGTACAGTTAGGCTCCCTGCAGCAGAGATGCTCAATTCAGAATAGGTACTTTGAGGAGAATCTATAGAGGTCCTATTAATAAAGTGATGATGGGCAGGATTTAAGGAAAACACCAAAGAACACCAGCACTTCTTTTTTCTTCTTTTTTTTTGAGTCAGATTTCACTCTGTCACCCAGGCTGAAATGCAGTGGCACACTCATGGCCACTGCAGCCTCGACCTGCTGGGCTCAGGCGATTCTCTGCCTCAGCCTTCCAAGTAGCTGGAACTACAGGTGTGAGCCACCACACCCAGCTAATTTTTTTATTCATTGTAGAGACAAGGTCTCACCAAGTTGCCCAGGCTGGTCTCAAACTCCTGGGCTCAGGCGATCCTCTCGCCTCTGTCTCCCAAAGTGCTAGGATTACAGGCATGAGCCACCATGCCCGGCCTGGACACCAGCACTTCTGATCTCTGGGAGCCATCACCTGCCTAGGCTTGAAGGGGTAAGAGGAGGGAATGGTTACTAGAAGTTGAGCTTTGTGAAGATGGCCAGGTGCCCAGAGTTGAGACCTTGACACAGGGACTCAGGTAACTCATGGCTGTCTGGCAGGGAGGAAGTCAGGGAGTGAGTTTCCTGACCACACCCCTCTCCAACCTCCCAGGCTCTGCTGCCATCTCCCGTTAAACAAACCAACCAGAAGCCAGGAGGCAAGGAAGCCCTCTGATGTTGTCCACGTGGGTAACCTCCTGGAGAAAAAAGTGGAGTGGAGAACAACAGAGGGTAGATCTAGAGGAGCCAATGGAGACACACACACATTGACCACTTGGACTTGAGCCATGGTGACCTGGGGCCAGCTCCATTTTTCCTTCCTCCACTATTACTTATTTCTTTGGTTGGGACATAAGGAAAAACTACTATTCTTCTGAGAACTGCTGTGACTACACATAGTGAGGAGTTGATTTTTACATTATATGGCTTCCAAATTGTAAAATACCCTAGATTTTTGTGCAGTGGCAAACATTTAGGCTCTGGGGCTACCTGTGGCACTTAGTAGCTAGGGTTGTTTAGAGTAAGTTCATATTCACCAGATAAAAGAATCACATAAGCCCCCTAGGAAATAAAGATTGAGAAGGAACCAGACATTGAAGCACTATACAAATACTATATTATAGTAGTTTTCATGCCATATAGCTTCCACTTGCCTTGAAGATGAAAGTGTCCACATTTATGTTCTGGTTCCCAGCGTGAGTATGTCTCTATCCACGTGGGGCAGGCAGGTGTCCAGATTGGCAATGCCTGCTGGGAGCTTTACTGCCTTGAACATGGAATTCAGCCCAACGGCCAAATGCCAAGTGACAAAACCATCGGTGGTGGAGATGACTCCTTCAACACATTCTTCAGTGAGACTGGGGCTGGCAAACACGTGCCCAGAGCAGTGTTTGTGGACCTGGAGCCCACTGTGGTGGGTAGGTGCTTGGGCACTGGATGGCAGCTTTCCTGGGAGGGTAGGAGAGCCTGGGTAAAGCTCTACAGGGGCTTTTATGAGTCTACCTGCAGAAAGGACAGGAGAGACAAGCATATGATGGTGGTGTTTTAGCTGAGAAACTGGAGGTTTGTGATTAAAGGGTCTGTGGGACTCAGCTCTTATTTAGGAAAAGGTGGTCTATGGGAAGAAGCTGCTTTGCCAGCAGTAAGAGGGTCTGTGGAGAGATTCATTCAGGCTGCCTCAGCCCTGCTTAGATGGCACTGTCTGCAGGGCGCAGGGCTTTGGTTCCCACCTGAACTCTGTGCATGCTCTCATGCTGGTGCATGACAGTCTTGACCTGCATCTTAGACAAAGAGGTAAGCATAGAACATTGGTTTGCTTCCTCCAGAATAGAAACTCCAAGTAATTTCTGTGGAGAGCTGCAAAGTGAGAGCATCTTTTAGTGCCCCCCCCCCGAAATTGACAGAATGTCACCTGGAAGCCTGTGAGAGCCAGGTAGGGCATCCTGAGGGACTGCACTGCAGAAGTAACACTGACCTGGTGATAGCCCAGTTTGCAAGATATTTTAAAATTACACCCTTGGACGTAGCTATGGATAGCAAAGAAATGTGATCCATGGAATTATTGGTGTGGGGGTATGGTATCTTATTTCCCTTCACTGGGAATCAGTGCTACTGGCACTGGTTGTGTGAATTGGCATTAACTCCCTAAAGCCATAAATGGCATTTGAGTTTTGTGCATCAAGAGACTTTTTTTTACCAGACATCCCACTTTTGACCTACAGGAAACTGCATATGCTTTGTAAAAGTGAATGTGTCCATTGGTGAGTACACCAATGTGTCCATTGGTGAGTACACTGGACCTGAGGACTCATGGTGTCTCTTTGTAGATGAGGTGCGCACAGGTACCTACAGGCGGCTCTTCCACCCAGAGCAGCTGATCACTGGGAAGGAAGACACAGCCAACAATTTTGCCAGAGGCCATTACACCATTGGCAAGGAGGTAGTTGACCTGGCCCTGGACCGGATCCGCAAACTGGTAAGAAGAGCTCTAGAAAGCTTCATATGGACATTATCCTGAACAGGAGCATAGGCCTTGGATTGCGAGAGAGGGGGTCAATTTGCCAAGCTCAGGACAGAATTATGAGTCTCAAAGAGTCAGCCATGGCCTTACTGTGGAGTGTGGGTTATGAGGCATCCATAGTTTTTTCCTTTCTCTTTGTTGCTAAGTGAAGTGCATGTTCATTAGGGACCATGTGAATGTGCATGAACCTGCAGAGGCAAAGAGAAGTGACCCCAGCTTGTTGGAGGTTGGTGGTGTGGCTCCCACAGGCCTTGGCTCATGTTGTCTGGCTTCTCTCAGGCAGATCTATGCACAAGGCTGCAGGGCTTCCTCATCTTCCACAGCTTTGGAGGCGGCACTGGCTCTGGGTTCACATCTCTGCTCATGGAGCGGCTGTCAGTGGATTACAGCAAGAAGTCCAAGTTGGAGTTTGCCATTTACTCAGCTCCCCAGGTTTCCACAGCCATGGTGGAGCCCTACAACTCCATCCTGACCACCCACACCACCCTGGAAC
>CAUYQG010141643.1:0-10259 GCA_963574415.1 Tarsius wallacei
TATTATGGTATTGTGGGGTACAGTTAGGGGTTAGGCATACCAAAATGCTTCGTTCAGGCACCCTTGATGATAAGAGGTGTCTCCCCATCCCCAGACAGATATTTACCACCATTAATCCCATCGCCCTCACCCTCCCCCCCACCCCATATTTTCCCACCCCTGTCAGTCATTTTCTTGTGGTAATACATTGGATGATCAAGGTCTACTATATGAGTGAGAACATGTGATACTTAGTTTTTTGTTTCTGTGAGAGGTCACTCAGTATTACCTATTCTTGATCTGTTCTTACAATTGCTTGCCTTCTCTTTCTCCTCACTCTGCGTCTAATTCTTCCATGGTCAGGGGCTAAGAGGAGGTGCAGAGTGAGTGGCAGAGGTACTGCCCCAGTGCTGGGGGTCTCTGCATGGCACCCCTTCACAACACAGGCAGTGTACTCTTCGGGTTCTTATATCTCTCCCTCCACTCCTGGCATGAAAGCAAAACAGCTCATTTTTCCTCTTGGCAGGCAGCTGGGTCCTTTCAAAAATATTAAAGCCTGGCTACTTTGCTGGGTATCCAGGTGGTCCACGTGAACACATTCCAGCTGGCCCTCACACGCCCCAGGAGCGAGGCCAATTCGCTGCATCATTTTTTCTTGCCCTGCCATTGCGGCCACTTCCTGAATGCAGAATTCTTCAGGCAAAAGAGAAGCATTATTCCCTCTGCCTCTGCAAGCTCCAGGGGGCCCATGCCAAGCTGGGGGCATCTATTCTATGACACCATGAACAGACTTAGGCCATTGTGTAGCTACCCCACATCTATCAACGTATTGGGGGCATGTTAGTGAAACATCTGTCTTCCCTTTGACACACATTCTAATCTCTGGGTGATTATCTATCGGGAAGCACCTTTACTTGACCAGAGAGAAGAGGGAATGTGATAGTCTGATATATACTTTTTAAACGTCTTCACAAACTTTGCCTTCCAACAATTTTCTAACCCTCTTTTACACTGGTTGTCAGGAGGGATGATGGCTGAGCCAGTTTGGCCACTGAGGGTGGACCTGTTGCTTCTTGTTAGGTAAGTAACAGTAATTTTCCTCCATTGTCTCAGTTTTCAGACCTTATTTATTTATTAATTGAGTTGGGGTCTCACTCTGTCACCCAGGCTGAAGTGCAGTGGCTTGATCATGGCTCACCATAGCCTTGATCTGGACTCAAGTGATCCCTGCACCTTAGCCTCCTGAGTAGCTGGGACTACAGTTTGTGCCACCATGCCTGGCTAATTTTCTTTTTTTTATTTTTTGTAGAGATGAGGGTCTCACTGTGTTGCCTAGCCTGGTCTCGAACTCCTGGATTTAAGCAATCCTCTTCCCTTGGCCTCCCTAAATTCTGGGATTACAGGCATGAGCCACCACTCCTGGCCAGATTTCAGAGTTTAGATGTAATCCTGAGACCCAGCAAAAGCCATTGCATTCTTTACAGATCTCACATGGTTGTTGTAATAAGCATACTATTTTCATATTGTGGTAACTTATTTTGTGGTTCTATTAAATGCTGGTATAATAATTCCTGAGTTATGGAATGACTAATATGTAGAGAAGTGAAGTATCCTTTCTGATACAGGAAGTCAGTGCTCTGGTTAAGTGAAATATTTAAAATAATATAAAGAGCAGCCAGCCAGGAGTCCTATAATGTCTAGAACTTCCTGAGCCTGAAAATGTCTGTGATATTATAAAATTCATTTGTAATTTACATTATAGATCCTTTATCATCCAGAGTTGGTCAGAGCTCTTTTCCTTGGGAAATACTTCTAGTGGTTCTTGTTCTTGGGAATACTTCTGAGATGATATGCACAGTGAAACATTCATGGTTCCAGTGGCAGCCAGAAGCACATCAGATCTGCGCTGCTGTGAGTGTTGGCCTGAGTATTTTGTATTCCCCTCAAGATACCATACTAAGACCTCATCCAAATGTTTTGTAAATTCCTTGGCCTATCAATAGGCTTTTGGATGTTGATTTTCACAACACCATTCTCCTCTTACATTTTCCTTTGAACACTTTCAGACAAAAACTACAGTAATTTTGATGGAAAAAAATGCCCCAGATTTGTAGGTCTGCCTCATTCACTAATTCATATAACATCCGTTATGGCAACTTATATTTCGAGACCTATGTATGCAAAGTTTTGAGTTCTATGATCTTCATTTGTGAGAAGTTGGTTCACTTTTTTCTTATTGGCTTGTTTATATTTAGAGAGAGATTAGAATTAGATTCTTGGCATAAAATCTGTTCTGAAGACCTCCTGTGTTCTGAAGAGATGTTCAACCGACCAACCCCATGGAGAGAGGAGGGATGGAGCAGGGGAATTGTTTGACTATTCAGTTGCCTCTTGTGCAATCAAGGAGGGAGCTCTGCTTATATCACTTTATGTCCTGGCTTCTATATGAGACTGATTTTTTAAAAAGGAGTTCAACTCCAAAACTACTCAAGTAAAATTTTTTTTCTGATTCTGCTTATCTATGATTCTATGAAATAGCATATTAGTAAAATACAGAACAGCAGAAGTTCATTCACATTCCTTTTTTCATGTTATAGGGAGAGGTTGGAATCATAGGAAATTGCTCTGACACTGACTTGATATCACCTATTTAACCTTGTTTAGTGAGTAAATACTATTACCTAACAAGGTGCTGCTTGCCATGATCAATCCAGACAAGGAATGACTTTATTTGAAATACATATTATGGGACTCAAAGTAACCTTGGAAATTGCTATAAACTTGCCAAGAGAACAAACAAATATGCTTCAGGCCTTACCATAGGAAGACAAAGAGAGAAGTCAACCATGATATAATGATACAAGTGATGTTCTCAACTGAAGCAATTTCCACAGTACCTGACTGCAGCCCTTTTAAGAAAAGAATGTCAATGTGCAATTTATTTCTAGAAAATAGATTCATTTTAGCTTAAGCATAACTGAATTTTTTAAAGTTATGTAAATAAAGATGAACATTATACTAATGTAAAGTTCTAAGGATATTTCTATGGTCATTCAAGTTAGATTTTTTTAATATCAACAAACAATATCAGGACAAACAGATTAAATGCATATAAAATCTTGATTCTATTTCTAAATTTATTTTTGGAGTCAAATAAAACAACTGCAAAAAATCATCCACCTAATTTTTTAATTTTCATACTTTTTACACATTTGTAGTTGAGAAGATTTGTGACAGGGTATAGGAGATAGTCACATATTTTTGATAAATTAGTCTTGCTTTTGGAGACTAAGGCATCTGCAAGATTAAAAAGATGGTTCAAAAAATTCCATTCCTGGTAACTTAGAATGAAATCACAATTACTGCTTTGTCTTCCTGCTTGGTTAAATGCGGTGTTCCCACTATACTTGAATTGCTATAATACATCAAGCTTAAGAAAAATGCATATATGGCTGCTTGCTTGCAATTACTTTGCCTGACATTCATGCAAAATGTAATTAAAAGGTTTGAATTTTGCAGGTACTAAAAAGAAGTGTATTACAAAATAAGTAAACTGTATTGTCAGGAAATTCATTTGGTTATTAACATGTTATGATTTTAATTATGACATCCCAGCATGATAATCTGAGGTCTATTGCTAAGAAGAGGAAGTTATAAAGGTAGGTTGTCAAAAATCTTTATCAGAGAGTTATTTTAATGTTGTTTTTAAAGAAAATTTATTGTTTAATTATAAAGGTAATATAACTACTATCTAGAAAACATGTAAAATGGTGAAAAGAAAAATAATTGCCTATTATCCCAGCACTCAAACCACAATTATTACTATTTTGGTGAAGTTCCTTCCATGCTTTCTTCATATGCTTTTCTTAATTCTTTTGTTTACAATTTTAATGTGTGCACATCACAATTTGTGCCCTGATTATTCACTTTATTGTGTATATTTAATAGAGTTTTATATCTTCACTATGAATCTAGTTTGTATCTTAGAAAATGATTTGATAAGAGAAAGTGACTGGCAGGAGCTTCAGTCCTGGTCCAGAAGGTAATTCCATGACTGTGAGGCTTGGAATAGCGAGGCCATTTTCATCACCTGGACCCTTTTATGAGAAATGCTTTGCTCTGTGCTGAATACTAAATACAAGACAAAGCCCCCATCAATTAAGGCTTGGCATGAGGCCAGACCTAAATCAGTGTGGGTAGAGTCTTTGCATCGTAGCTTCACAGGGATGGCTGTATAAAGAGAACAGATGATACAAGACACCATAATTGCAACCTACAGAAGCCAATGGAGGGTATTTGAATACACAAGATGAAAGCACTTTTTCAAGGACACCTGAAGGCATATTATGTAACCAAGAGCTACAAGAAAATCAAAATTACTGAGAAAACTAACTGCAAGTACAAACCATTCTGTAGTGTGACCGAATATTTAAAAAAATTAATATATAAGTAAGGCAAACTCTGAATGCCCCTGCAATTGTGTTCTCTGAGATACAAAAGAGTGAATACACAGACCTAAAAAATCAACCCTATGTCTATATGTATAGGCATGATTTAACATACAAAATTCATGAGAATAGGAAGTAATAGCCAAACATAAACTCTACTTCAGTGATTTAAAAAAGGCCAAAGTTCGTGAAAACATTCACAAAGGATTAAACTCTCCAAAACTTCCAACAGTTTCATTCATCATTCAGAAACTACAACAAATTAAAGATTAATGAGCTTTAAAAGATTCTACGACTTACAATGTCAAAGTCACACCAAGATTTGTGGCAGCATCTTCAAAGGTGTGGGGGAAAAGTACAGAATTTCTAGAGAGCAGATTGTGAATTCTTATCATGGTCTCAAAGTTCATAAGCTGTGTGACTCTGTCATTGTTCTTCTTCAATCTTTTTTTCTCCCTCTGGCTGCCTTTTCAGATTTCACTCTGGTTTTCGGTAGTTTGATTATGATGTCCTTAAGTGCGATTTTCTTTCTATTTATACTATGTGGAATCTGTGTATCTTTTTGAATTTGTGGCTTGGTATCTTGAATCACATCATGGGAATTCTCAGCTGGTATGTTCTTAACACTTGCTTCTTTGTTTAAATCTATGTTAGACATTTCTCCTATATTTTACGTGCCTTTTATGTCTTTTTATGTATGTTTTTTCTCCGTGTACATTATTCTAGATACTTTCTAGAGCTCTATTGTCTGATTTACTAATTATTTTATGTTTTGTTTTGTTATTTTAGTCTGCTAATAAGCTACTCTAATGAAGCTTTAGTCTTAGTCATTATAATTTTTAGTGTAGAATTTCCATTTGACAGAAGTTTTTTTTGGGGGGTGTAGATTCTAAGTATCTGCTGAGGTTTCCTATTCTTTTCTCTGTTTTCTTGCTTTACATCAGTTGTCATTATTTTAAAGTCACTGATAACTCTAATTCACCCATGGATCTGTTTCAAGTGTTGACTTTTCTCCTGGTTTTGTTCAATTGGTCATGCATTTTAGCATGCCTTTAATTTTTAATTTGATACTTAAAATGATAGATTCATTTCAAGTGTATTGTCTCTGAATAATGTTATTTTCCTCTAAAGAGAATTAAGTTCTCTGTGAAAGCAGATGGAATATCAGGTCACCTTGGTCCTTTTATAAGCTGATTTTAGCTTGTTTTTAAGATTTTTATGTTTCTGTTTTGGTTTATTACTCTGGCATGACTTTTCTGGGAACTCAGTGAAAAGCCTTGAGAATTTAGTAAGAAGTCCTTCCGATTTGATAGAACTTGAATACCAATCTCTTCTCTTTGCAGTAGGGAGTTACTAAAATCTGCTCAATTCTTTCCCTTGCAGCTGCTGGTTTCTGTTGGTTTTCTTACACACATAATTAGAGAGCCACCAAATCTTGAAGAGAACCAGTATGAGAGATTTGGGAACTGTCCTGGAACTCCTTCCTCTTTGGGATATTGCTGCTCAGTTTGTACCTTCTCTTTCCATCTCAAACTCTGACTTCTGTCTTTTCAGTCCTGTGAGACTTGTTTTCTGCTTGGGCTATATGTCCTAACATAGCAGAAAATTTCTAAGAACCTTAAAAAAAAAAGGCAGTTAGAACTTGCCTGCTGTTCTTTCCTCTTTATAATGGTTGCAGTCCCTCTTGTCCCCTATTATGTTTATTGCATTCCAGGGCCTTCAAATATTTGCATTTTATGTCTTGTTCATTTTTAATAATTGGTAACAGCAGGAAAGTTAGTCTAATAAAGTCACTCAATTATAACTGGAATCAGAATCCAAAATAAAAATTAATTTTCAAAAATATCACTGTGGCAAAATGTAGCTACATATATTATCTACAACAGCAATATTTGTATCAGTGAAAAATTGGAAACAATCTACAGGTCTGACAACATAAAATTATTTAAATAAATCATGATTTATTGACTGTAAATCAGAATTGCTCCCCGCATTAAAGGCCTAATTGATGTCATAATTTCAATATGACTAAGCGTCCTGTGTGTGTGTATGTGTGTTTTCTTCTAATCACATTACTCTACTTGTACAAGCGCAGAAAGTCCAAGAGTCAGACTTACATGGACCACACTTACATTCAAGTTCCAACCAGTGCCTACTCAAATCAACAAGCATGGTTTATTATACTAACAGAAGCAGGGACAAAACCATATGATCATTTCAATAGGTGCAGAAAATGCATCTTCAAAAAAAAGTGCATGTTAATACTGTGAGAAATTCAATATTTCTTCACGATAAGTATTTCTCTGAGATATGGACAAGAAAAAGTCTCCCACTTTGGCAATTTCTATTCAAAATAGTACTGGAATTTCTAGACAGAGCAATTAGGCAAAAGAAATAAATAAATGGCATCCAAATCAGAAAGGAAAAAGTCAAATGTTCGCTGTTTCCTGATGGTATAATCTTATATATAGAAAAATCCTAAAGACTCCAACAAAAAGCTGTTATAATTAACAAACAAATTTAGTAAAGTCACATAATACAAAATCAACATTAAAAAATAGTAGTGTTTTTGTACACTAGCAGCAAACTTTCTGAAAAAGAAATCAAGAAAACAATCACATTGACAATAAGACATGCATTAAAAAAAAAAATAATACATTTGTCCAATGAGGTAAAAGATCTCTACATTGAAAATTCTAAGACATTGGTGAAAAAAACACAAGCAAATGGAAATATACTTCATGTTTATGCACTGGAAAAAATATTGTTTTTTAAATATCCATACTACTCAATGCAATCACTAACAGAATACTAAAGAAATTCTTCACAGAAATATTTTAAAAGTTCTAAAATATGGGACTATAAAAGACCCCCCAAAACCAAAGCCATCTTGAGCAAAAAGAGCAATGCTGGAGGCATCATACTATTGACTTCAAAATACAACACAAAGTTGTATGAACCAGAACAGCATGGCACGGGCGTAAACCAATGAAACAGAATAGAGAACCCATAAATAAATCCATGCACTTACAGTCAACTGATTGTTGGCAAAGTTCCCAAGAAAACACAATGGGAAAATGACAATCTCTTCAGTAAATGGTGCTGGGGAAACTAGATATCCACATGGAGAAGAGTACAGTTAGACACTATCTCTCAACACATATGTAAATTAATTTAAAATTGATTAAAGATTAATTTTAAATTAGAAATTTATTTTTTAAAATATCACTGTGGTAAAATGTAGCTACATATATAATCTACAACAGTAATATTAAATATTGATTAAAGATCAATTTTAAAAAATAAAATTGATTTGTAAGATCCAAAACTATGAAACTAATAAAAGAAAACATAGGAAAAAGGCTCCATGACATGGGTATGGGCAATGATTTTCTGGAAATGAACTCAAAAGCACAGGGCAACAAAGCCAAAAATAGGTAAGTTGGATTGCATCAAACTGAAAAGCTTCGCATAGCAAAAGAAGAGACAACCTACAGAATGGGAAAAATATGTGCAAACTATACATATGATAAGGGGATAATATCTAAAATATAGAAGGAACTCAAACAACTCAATAATAATATAAAATAACCCAATTAAAAATGGGCAAAGGACCTCAATGAACATTTCTCAAAAGAACATGTACAAGTGGCCAACAGGCGTAATAAAAAATGATCAATATCTCTAATCATCAGGAAAATATAAATCAAAACCACAATGATCTATCACCCTGCTCCTGTTAAGATGTTTTTTTATAAAAAAGACAAAAGCTAACAAGTGTTGGAGAAAATGTGGAGAAAAAGAAACACTTGCACACTGTTGATGGGAATGTAAATTAGTACAGCCATTATGGAAAACGGTATGGAGATTCTTCAAAATATTAAACTGGAGCTATCATATGATCATACGATCCAGCAATCCCACCACTTGGCATATATTCAAAGGAAACAAAATCAGTATGTCAAAAAGATATCTACATTCCCATGTTTATTGCAGCACTATTCACAATAACCAAGATATGGAATCAAAGTAAGTTTCCACCAACAAATAAATGAATAATAATGATGTGTTATATGAGGTCTGACAATTAGGTTCACGAACCATCCTAGAAAAAGTACTACATACCTCACTGCTGAATATTATTATAGTCACTTTTGAAGTATTCCCCTTGGGAAGCTATGCACCAATGCCAGTATCTAGTCCACCCATTGAAACAATTTTGGAACTCTTTTTCTGGAATGGCCATCAGAGCTGTTGTTGTTATTTGTTGAGGTCTAATAATTAAGTTCAGGAACGTGCCACTGCGTGCTTACTCAGGCAGCACTGTACAAATAAACACTCTCCCTACTCACTTGATCTGACCCCCAATTTTTTCTTCACCCGAAGGTAAAGGAAATATTGAATGGAAGACATTTGATGATATTCAGGACATCAAGAGTAATATAACAGTGATGCTAATGGCCATTCCAGAAAAAGAATTCCAAAACTGCTTTAATGGGTAGACTAGGTGCTAGCTTCAGTGTGCAGCTTCCCAAGGGGAACACTTCAAAGGTGACCATAGTGATATTCAGCATTGAGGTATGTGACACTTTTTCTAGAATGAGTTTGCAAACTTAATTGTTGGATCATACACAATGGAATACTATTAAGTCACAAAAAGTAAAGAAATCCTGCCATTTGTGACAACATGGCTAAAACTGTAAGATGTTAGGTAAAGTAAAATAAACTGAGCACAGAAAGACAAAAACCACATCATCTCATATGTGAAATCTAAAAAGGTTTATCTCATCAAAGTAGAATAGAATGGTGGTTGCCAAAGACTGGAGTGGGTAGGAGAGATGGGGTTTGAGACATGTAGGTAAAAAGACACATATTTACAGTTATATAGGAGGAATAAGCTCAAAAGACCCGTTGTACAGCATGATAAGTAGAGTTAATGACATTATATAGTATTCTTGAGAAATGTTAAGAAAGTAGATAAAGTGTCTCCACCATAAAAACTATGTACAATAATGCATTTCTTAAGTAACTAGATTTAACTACTTCATGTTGCATATATACTTTAAAGCATCATGGTACATAATAAACAAATACAATTTTATATGTCAATTTAAAATATATAAAAATTACACATTTAGATACATAAAAAATAAAATAAAATAATGCCAAATGAGAGCATATTGTATCCAGTGTAGGCTGAGATAACACTAAAAAGAAAATTAATATATACATTCAATACATTTTCATGCAGTCATTTTCTTAAGGATCTCTGCAAACTAGCTTGCAAAAATCTCCAACATTTTCAGATAATTTAATTCCATTTTTAAGTGATAAATATTACCAACAAACTCTTTAGATTGATTCGTGCTATTTGAATCTAAGGCATTTATAGCTAATTGAATTATGATTTTTTTTTTTTTTTTTGAGTTAGCGTCTCACTCTGTCGCCCAGACTGGAGTGCAGTGGCCGCTTCCGGCCACCGCAGCATCGACCTGCTGGGCTCCGGCGATCCTTCCGCCTCAGCCTTCCGAGTAGCTGGAACTACAGGCGCGCTACCACGCCAGGCTAATTTTTTGATTTATTGTAGAGGTGAGGTCTTGCCAAGTAGCCCAGGCGGGTCTCGAACCCACAGGCTCGGGCAATCCACTCACCTCAGCCTCCCAAGGCGTGGGATTACAGGCTGAGCCACCGAGCCTGGCTTCAATTCATACTTCTATCTACAGAAATGAAACTCCCTATTTGCCCCCATTCTCTCCATACCTGATGTTGTTAGGTCTATTAATTTTTGTAAATTGGTATTTACAAAATGGTATTTCACTGGAGTCTGCATTT
>CAUYQG010141650.1:0-31185 GCA_963574415.1 Tarsius wallacei
CGCCTGTAGTTCCAGCTACTTGGAAGGCTGAGGTGGAAGGATCACCGGAGCCCAGCAGGTCGAGGCTGCGGTGGCCGGGAGCGGCCACTGCACTCCAGTCTGGGCGACAGAGTGAGACTCCAACTCAAAAAAAAAAAAAAAATTTATGGTTTTAGCTAGAACTCTGTTCAAGAAAATAAATGTGTGTGTGCACGCATGAACCTATTCTGTCAGTGCTGAGAATGCACATGAAATATGTATCATGAAACAATAAAATCATTCCTATTTCTAACTGGCCAGTTTAAGCAACCACTATGTTCATTAAGAGCCTGTTTTTCTGGTTCTGTATCTGTCTTCAAATGAAATCCTATTTTTCAGGTACAGGAAGAAACTTTTCCTTCCAATATTACTTCTAAGGAAGAACACAGAACACAAAATTTGTTAAGTGAGAATAAAAAAAGTCTCATTTCTTGCCGCAATGTCTAAAAAGACCTAAAAGTGAAACAATAGCATATTAGTTAAATATCGTTATTTTTAATTATTTCCCTTCTCAAGAGTTAAGAGGTGATGACTTGCCTCTTCCTCCCCAATCTCGTGTCCTCAGCTTCACATATGTCTACCACCTTGTGAAACCAACTTCTGTACAGTTTCCCAAAGTTCCACTTATGCACATTTGTTCATCTTCTTCCCGTTAAAGATGCTCCCCTCTTTTTTCCACAAATCTTTATGTTCTTTAAAGCCCAGATGCAGGTCACACTATATACTCCTTAGCTTTCTCATTCAGTCCTTTAAGTAATCAATCTTATTTTTATTTATATTAGCATGTAATACTTCCATAGTTTTAGGAACTTCCTTAGAGCAACCATTGTGTTTTTAATAGCTCTTTAAACCTGAAAATTATGTCAGAAATTATTACCATTTCCATCTTTCTAATGATAAACATGAAATGAAACTCAGAATTTTAGACTTTGTTTTTCCTAAAGGCAAAATGAATTAAGAGACAATGTTTAAACTAAGGCCAGTTTGCTTATGGCTACAAATGACATGTCCAATTACCACACAGAACTCTATTCAATATAATAGGTATTTGAGTTAATTGTAATTCATGCATTCACATTCAGAGTTAGTAGAAAAATTAAATATATAATTATGACTTAGGAGAAAGATTACACTAAACTATTTTTTAGTGAATTTAGTGTGAATATATACAGTAATCATTTGTGTAGTTATCTGTGTAATTATGTGTTTGATGTATATTCTCTCAACAGATTATATGTTCCCTTATTTATTTTTTATTGATCTCATTTCTTAACATAGTACCTGGCATATCATAGGCACTTCATAAATACTTGTTGATGATGAGTGATGAGGTATCTTATTTGTCCAAAGAGTTCTTTAATAATAAATAATCAGATGGGGAAATCTGGTTTACCTTTCACCATTGGAAAGCTGATACTTGTCTTACCGTAGCCAAAAAGGAAATATTCTAGGAGTGCATAAGCAAGATAAAGGGGAGCCAATAAGCTGATACTGACCTGTTTCATAATTCAACACCAGTTTCAAGATTGAGCAAGAGATACAGAAAATTAACATCTGTGAAATCAATTCTAGTTTCCTTTCTGCATTCTAGCATTATTTTCCCCCTTTCTTCACCTTAAAATGAAATCCTTCACTTTTAATGATATGTTGACAAGAATGAAGAATGGCTTTCTTGTTTAATAGCACATTATACACATGCTATTAACAAACAAAATTTAGAGTGACCAGAATGGGTTTTAGAATGATCTCATTGTAAGGAAAAATGAATATTACTTAAGTATAAATTTTAAAACTGGCTGGAAGATGGTGGGGGTCACATTAAGGGTGAAGCTAAGTAAGAGAATCAAAGGTTAAAAAACTGTTAATATCTACCTGGCTTGGATAGGTTCCTGAGTAAACACTTTACATGGGGCAAGTGCAGAACTATTTGAAGTCAAATGAATAAGGAGAGGATTAAATCCATCCTGGTGAACCTGAATTAACATTCTTTGTTTCTTTAATGCTCTGGCTGTTGCTAGTATAAAGTATATATTCAATCAATCAACAGTCTTTCTTCTGTGCCCATGACTCTGAAACCGTGAACGTAAAACTTTGCAGGGCATTGTGCCCAGGTGGGCAAGTGGCAATGTAATGATGTGATTGTGTTTGTCTATGGTTGACTAGCTGATTCTTTGCGCTTTAAGACTAAAACTCAACAGATCTCACCCTCTTGTGTACTTTCAGCTATATATTGAGATCCCTTGGGCAAGCTTGAACTTTTCTGAAAAGGAGAATAGAAACAAAAGAGGGTGGAGAAGGATGTTAGCAGCTGCAAACCTATCCCTGGTAACTTTCAGAGTATAAGAAACTCATTCTCTAAGGCTCTAACACTGAGTGGCCCACTCTGCTGCAGCAGAAATGTTTTATCCCCTGCAACAAGGTTTGATCATTTAAGTTATAAAACTGAATTGGTACTGTTCTACTCTTGTAAGATGAATATGTTTAACTCTATTGGACTCTGCTACTGACCTGGATCAAAGAGACCATAGTTATCACATTATTTTTATTCTACCCTGAATCTTAGATGAAAGCTTTGTTAGAACTTTGTTGAACAACATTGGGTAGATATTTCCAAGAATAATAAGGCAAATATTGATTCAGAAGGATAAATCTAATCATGGTCACTATTCAAGCGAAGGCCATTTTATATGGAAAGTGGAACATTAAAATTGTACTTATTAGAACTAGAAATATTTAGTTTGCTATATTTACAAGACATTTCAAATAAAGTGTTTTAGCCTACTTTCTTAGTTGAATGAAATATATGAATTCACAAACAAGAACTTAGTTTTTTAGTATAGATAAAGTTGTCTTTATGTCAAAACTTATGTCACTGTGCCACTAAAGTATATAATCGAATACTTGGAACTTTGTGTTCTGACTGCTTGATTCTTGAGCTGGTACAAAACCACTCAGAGGACAGAGACGTTTATAAACACCTAGCATTTTCTTCTCAACTAGGTAATTACAAAGTCTTTTAAATTAAAGACAAGGAAGTGAAATTCTATCTGCTACATCAGTCAAAAGTAAAACTTTCTTACTGATTTAACATACATCTTAGTGCTTACAAGACTCCTTCACATATATTTATTTCAGCTTCACAATTACACTGTGGGAAAGGTCAGGCAGGTGACATGATCATTGTGCATAGTATGTCTCATATATATATATATATATATATACACACACACACACGTTTGCGTGTATGTGTGTGTGTATGTGTGTGTGCTAGAAACAATGTCTCACTCAGTTGCCCAGGCTGGAGTTTAGGGGTATAATCATAGCTCACCATAACCTCGAACTCTTGGACTCAAGCAATCCTCCCACCTCAGCCTCCCAAGTAGCTGGAATTACAGATGATCACCACCTTAATGTTGTGTAGAGACAGGGTCTTGCTATGTTGCCCAGACTGGCCTCAAACTTCTGACCTCAAGTCATACTTCTTCCTGGGTCTCCCAAACTGCTGGAATTGTAACCACGAGCCAGTGTGCCTGGCCCATTGTACATATTCCTAACTGAAGCCCAGTGACATTGGGATTTAGCTAAAGTCAATGATTGGCAAACAGTGAAGTCACAACTTGAATCCAGGTCTTTTACTTTCTTTGAGTGCAACGTCGTTTTTTTTTTTTAATACCAGGTCATGGTTCCCACCTTCCCCTTGACATCTGGAAACATAAAATCATCTAAAATTTTACCTAAAAGGCAAAATTATATGTTTACAATAAAACCAAATAATGAGGCAAGAATATGAGGACCTTAGAGACTATGATTCTATGCACAGCTATCTTTTAACATTAAAAATCATCTGTGAACTCCTGTATCTATAGTTCCATTCTCAGATTATCTAGAAATACAAGCATTCATTTTGTTTCTTCTCTTTAAGAAAGTGTGAGAACCTCAAAAGTACACATTTGTTTCTAACTACTACATCATTACTCAGTTTCCTGTCCAATTCTTGAAAGACCAGCTATTCTAGAGTTAACTCATAGTGTGTTCATACTTTTCCAAATTTTTTTCCTCTTGAAAACTTTTTTTCTTCTCAGCAATTTTTCATACCTGACAGTTGAGACAAAACTAAGTGATGAAATAATGAGGCAATTTGATTCATTTATTGTCTTTATAATGAAAGGAATGCAATGCAAAGGCATTGTACCTGCCTAGTTGTTGTACATTCATAATTTTTTCTCTAGGTTGGTTATTCTTGAACTCTACTGTTTTTCATAATTTTCTTTGATATAGTCTCTGCAGTGATTTCATTCCTTGTATTAGCTTTTACCCTTCAGTTCCTATGTTGAAATCTTCTTTCATTCATTTTTTATTTTCATTCACTGAAGTCATTGACTATAAATAAAAGCTTAGATTTCAATTTTCTTAAAGTTCTGCAAAAAATAAATAAGCTAACATCTCCAGACAAATTTCTTTGTATTTTTGGTTTCAAACAAATTACAACCCCTCGAAAATTTCCAGGTGTAAGCTATATTTATTACAGTTAATGTAATATAAGTTGCCATATTCTATCTTTAAAACCAACCAACAAGAAAAACTAAAGCATGAACTGAGTCAGCTAGATAGATATTATGTTGTATTCTGATCTCACATGTTTTAGAAAGTAATCAAATTCAATGAACTTCTAAGTACTGTATCCTTATTATTAACTGTATTTAAATAATTGATGTAATTAAATAATTGATGGCACTATTGATTGGCATTCATGTTTTATTTATCTTTCTACAAAATTCAGAAATTTTGAGGTAAAGTGCTTTGCTCATATCAATGACATGAATGGTATAATTTGGGGAAAGTATTAAAAATTCTATCTTAAAGACCTTGTTAATTGTTGAAGAGCAAAAAATAAATTATTTTCTTTTCTCTTTCTCAAGCTAACAATCTTAGATTTTAAAAAAAATTTATGAAGGTGGTAGCTCCAAAAGAAAAAAAGAATACAATTTTTACGGGTTCGAGTTTAAAAATTACAGAAGTGATTTTTTCAAAACAACAAAAAATTTCAGGAAATACTGTATTTCTTTTTAAGAAAATGCAGTTGATAAGGAAAAAGCAGCAACAAATCTGCCAAGAGTGTATCACTTTCAAATGAGGGGGTGTTTAGAAACTTCTGATGAGCCATAGGCAGATATTGTTTTTTTCCCCTAAGTATGGTGACTGGGTTACATTGCAGCAGACTTTCAAGGAGAGGAGCAATACAATTAAGAAATGTTCCAGGAAACATCCTGTACCATTTGACATGATACATGGCTGATTCTAGGATGACATGACTCCTCTCTGAACACACAGCGAGACATATTTGGAAACAAGGAGTATCTGTCTGAAAGTACTTTTTTGAAAGTATCTGAATTGTGAATGATTACCCCAGGTGTCATGGACAGGCTGCTTTGGTGAGCAAAAGGCGGAACATGTTCTGGATATGGAAGCTGGGGCTTGGCTTGATTCAGCTGGTTCATGGATGAGGCCATAATATAGTCAACCAAGGAAAAAAAAAACTACATCATACACAAAATGCAAACATCAAGCCAATGATTGGCTAGAGTCCTGAACACCTTATTAAGAACAAAATGTCTTAGCTCACTGTGGTGTGTACAACATAAATCACAAATGATTATTAATTGAGTTCATTTTTTATTGGCACTATGTCAGTTTTATATATTGTTTGAGTTAAGTACAGAGGCTATGCTGGTCTTTTGCTGTTATGTTTGTAGGATTGAACATATAGAACAATTCATTCATCCAGTAACTAACTTTACCTGAACTCATGCAATGAAACCTTGGATCATAATGTTTTTCATTAAACTTAACTTATAACTTAAGCATTAACTTTAAATGTTGGATTAAAAACTAGAAGTAATAAGAAAAACAAAAAGAATGTTTATCAAAAATAAAAATTATAATGCAATTTTACAAAATCAATCATTACAAAGTAAATAACAGGTTTCAGAGAAAAGCAATGACATTAGTTGATGGATTAAAGCTAGAATTAAACTGCTTTCAATCATACCTGTCTATTTCACCCTGCTATTTTCTCCCATTTCTTATATATGGAATCTGAAAACTTTTCACAAAGAAATCCTCTTCTCCACCTAAAATCCACTTTCATGTTTTTTTCTGTCTTCCAATTTTGCTTTAGCCAATCTTAAGAAATAGAAATAAAGGCAACATTTATTGCCCACATACACACTGCGCAGAACATTTTGTGACATACATCGCCAGGGATGATTCTCATAAGAGATCTGTGAACTGGATACTATTATTATCCCTCCCGTACATGAAGTCTTACATTGGTTAGATAACTTTCTAAAGATCTCTCAGTTCCTAAATGGGAGAAATTGAGCTTGAACCCAGAGCCATTATTCTCTAAGACTGTGCCTTGAAAGCCTATGTCATAGCAGTCCAAGTGCAATCTTCTTTCCTATAGAACTTTCATTTCAATGTTAATACAGTTTAGCATTGAGTGAGCTTCAAAATTTGTTAAGTGAATTAAACCAGAAGAGTGAAACTATGTTTAACACACACATACACATTTTTTAACCATTTATTGCCCTAGTCCTTGGTGGTTAAGTGGCTTATATTGGTTCCCTTATCTATAACACAGATGGGTGTCATTTAACCTGTATCTTTGGAAATGATGCAAAAACATGATGTATAAAGATAGTAAGATGATATGAAGCAATATGGCACAAGAGCCAAAAGCAGAGTTTTTAGAATGTAGTTACTGGAAAGCAATGTGAGTTTGCTACTTATTAACTGTATAAATTTATTTGCTTTTTGTCCTTTTGTTTTTTTGGGGTTTTTTTAGTAGGAATCTCACTCTGTCACTCAGGCTGAGTGCAGTGACGCGCTCACAGTCACCACAGCCTCAACCTGCTGGGCTCAGGGGAATCCTTTCGCCTCAATCTTCCAAGTAGCTGGAACTACAGGCATGCACCACCAATTTTTGATTTATTGTAGAGGTGAGGTCTTGTCAATTTTCCCAGGCTAGTCTCAAACCCCTGGTCTTAGGCAATCCTCTTGTCTCTGCCTCCCAAAGTGCTAGGATCATAGGCATGAACAACCATGCCTGGCACTAACTATTTAAGTTTTAACAAATTTCTTCATCTCTCTGTGTTCAATTTCCCATCTGTAAAATATGCATAACAATTAATACTTCACATAGTTGTTAGTGTATTATATGATAGAATCTGTGTAGATATATGGCAAATAGATATTCCTCAATAAAGATTTGTTTTCATTTGCTCACAGCAAAAGAACTAAAGTCTAAACTCTAAAAACCAGGATGAAACAGATGCCTAATTAGACCATAGTGAGGAAAATATTTTTCCAAGGTACCGATGAGTTTTAAAACAAGACAAGTTTAGGGTTTTTTTTAGAAAAATTTTAGACCTTTTTGCATGTATTTATAATGAAATAAAATTATTCTGGGAAAGACACTAATTTTTTGTCCTTCTTTGATGTTCTCTGAACTTCTTTCTGTGCTTTTAAAGACGCATGATCAAATTTCCCTAATTAGAGTTTGGCTCTGAAGGAAAATAGATTAGTAGAGATTTTAAGAAACTGAAAGAAAACAAGTGAATTATTTACTATTCCATTTTTCCCTAAATGTGTTTAAGTTACCATTCAGAACAACCTCAATTTCTATCACGTTTTGTGACTCTATATCACAAAACAGAAATGAGAGGAGTGTTCCTAGGAACAACACTGAAGTGGCCAGCCAGGAGCAGTGGCTCACACCTGTAATCCCAGGGCTTTGGGAGGCAGAGGCAAGAGGACTGCCTGAGCTCAGGGGTTCAAGTCCAGCCTGGGCACCATGGCAAGACCTTGTCTCTACAATAAATCAAAAGACTAACCAGGCGTTGTGGTGCGTTCTCATAGTTCTAACTACTTGGAAGGCTGAGGGGGGAAGGATTGTCTGAACCCAGCAGGTCGAGGCTGTGGTGGCCGTGAGCATGACACTGCACTCCAACCTGGCTGATAGAGTGAGACTCTGACCCCTCCCAAAAAAGAAAGAAAGAAAACACTGAAAGTAAAAGAAGAAGCATCTTAGAAAAAATTGCCAGAGATGCAGTAGGATCAGAAATATTACTAATAACTAGAAACCAAGGAGGAGAGAAAGGCAACAGCATGGGCTTCTGCAGCTGTAGTGTTGAATACCAGAAACTCCAGGAGCTCCAAAGCCCTACGGCTGGGCTCTAAGCCTGTCACAGCATGCTTTTCTTCTGAGTCTGTGTGCTGTGGAGGCACTTCCTTAGCTGGTTGCTATAGAAATAATTATAGTTCACAACCTTAAGAATCAGAAGCAGACGAACGTTAAAGCAGAAATGTTGTCATCTTGTGAATTTGCTCTAATAGCCTTAGGATTAAAAATAAGACAAAATTTAAAAACGTGAAGCATCATGATTTGAATTGAAAATTTCGAAATGTGGGTTTTATCATTTAACTAAGTGTTCCAATTCAGCACAATGAAATGGTGAGTGAGGGCTCTTCACTAAATCCTCAGAATAGTCAGCAAATTAAAAAGAAGAAGAAGAAGAAAAACAGGAAGTAAGGGCCCCTGTCAAGTAAAAGAACGTCTGATTTTAATCAAGAAATTGAGGATAAGTATGTCTTTGAAGGGGTGATGTAATCCTGTGAATGATCTTTTTTAAAGTTTGTGTTAATGTACTGGGATGTTACCACCTTAAAAAATAAAAATAAAGAGTTCAAAGCTATCTTTTTACTAATGCCATGTAAACTTTGATTTTTTTTAAATTTTGTTTTCTTGTGAGAGTTTTCACAGAAAAATGTATATGTGCATATGCATATTTGTGAGTGCAGATATAGATATACAGATATCTATCTTTCTATTCTCTCTGTTCTGTTCCATCTATCTTTCAATCTTTCTCTTTACCAATATCACAGTATCTTAGTTTCTAAAGTTTTGTAGTGAACTTTGAAATCCAATAGAACAATTCCAACATCTTTTTCTTCAAGTTTATCTGGGCCAAGACACTGATAATTTTCTATTAAAAAGTAGTAAGTCATGTTTCCCATTTTGGCATGGCAACCTATGAAAGAATCTTGTCACAGCAATTGTGGCTTTTTAGACATTATGAAGTAATAGAGGACGGGTTTGCAAAAGGGTTTAAACTTCAAACCATGTATTTGTTCTATAATCGCTATTAATTTTCCTTTGACTCATCTGACATTGAATACCTATAATTCCAATTTTAAAAAAAGAAAGCTAGTTTAGTTTATACATATACCTATTTATACACATACCTAAGTCATCAGTCCATATGAAGTATTCCTATCAATTTAAGTTTACCTCAAGAATTTCAAGTAATTCAGTCAATTAAGAATCTAGGACAAATGTGTTGCTGTAATAATATCGGCGCTTTGAAAATCAGTGATAAACAGATTCATTCCAAGTTCAATAAATGGAAGGGATCAGAAACGTTAAATAATAAATTCCAGTTAAGGTTTTGTTAAGCATAGTGCATTGTTGTAAGTTCTGGGAAAATCATCTTTTCTTTATATAAAAATTTCAGCAGCCATTCAAAGCTGAATGTAGTAAATGCTGGATAACAAGATCGCTATTTGGAAAAAGTAGTGACTACAAAGAGATAAAGGTCATTGGGAGAGTTTTCCTTGAAATCTTAAAACATTAGGTACTGCACTCACGTAGACAGAAAGTCCCAAAGGGTACTCCAGAGATGAGAAGTGTAACTAGCCAAGATAAAGAGACTAGAATGTGCATGGTGGACTTGTTAATTGTAATTTCAAATTATAAGTGAATTACTTATAAAAACATGAAATTATATGTACAAAAATCTTTGCTATGTATACTTGTGGCATTGCAGGGTCCTTCTATGGATCTGAGAACTGACTTAGGTTTATAAACTAGGTCTATTATTTTTAGTTCAGTTCTTACTCTGTCACCCAGTTTCGAATGCAGTGGCATGATAACTCACTGTAGCTTCCCTTTCCTGGGCTCAAGCAATCCTTCTACCTCAGCCTCCCAAGTAGCTGTGACTACAGGTATGCACCACCATACCTGGCTAATATTTTTATCTTTTTTGAAGAGACAAGGCCTTGCTATATTGCCCAGGATGTTCTCAAATTCCTGAGCTCAAGCAATCTTCCCTCCTTGGCCTCCCAAGTGCTCGGATTACAGGCATGAAACAATTTTAACTATTTTTAATTTTGGACATAAAATCATACTCTTGTTGGCTGTCAGTCTATTTTTCCTTTAGAAACACCTTGCCATACGCTATCACCGCAGATCCCTAATGGCTGACTATATTGCCACTCGATCTGTGCTATTCTGGAATCCTATCATTCTCACTGAAAAAAAGGAGCCCAGCTCTCAAACAATATTGCCTACCATCAACTCCAGGCCAGCCACCACTGAGCTTCTTAACAATGCCAATCCCTCCATCACATTCCTTATTAGCTTAATGATGAGAATGTTCTCTGACCCTTCCAATGAACACAATCAACTGGTAGGCTCTTTGGTATTATACAATAGAATAATTCTAGCATGCTCACTCACTTCACTGAGCCTTTTGATCCCTTCCTCAAAACTCTGCTAAGGCAGTTCTGTCATTTCTATTTAATTTAATGTGAGTTTTTTTTTTTTTTTTAATTACCCCTACAAGCTTTCAATAACCATCCAAGCCGTGTATTAGGACCACTGCCAGGTGCTCTTGCCAGGGTGTTTTCAGTCATGAAGAAATGCTCTCTTATTAAAAATGCTCCATTATCAAGCTTATCTCTCACTGTTCTCAACCCTCAGCCCAATCCAATACTATCAATATCTACTTCCTTGCATGCTCTCCTGATTCCCTTTGCTATAAATCCATCGTCTTGAAGTTCATTTGATGAGTAATTTTTTTTTTTTCCCTGCTCTGGTTGGCCCATGCTGAGACTTGACCTTAGTTACAGAACTAGAAAACATGAGAAAAAGAAAGCCAGACCTTGAAGAGGACAAATATCATTTTCAAAGTCGTCCATCTAAGTTGAGGTTGTGATATCGTCTTCAAGCAAGGGAAAGCTGCTATCCAAGCAAAACAAAGTAGGCCACTCCTGCAGGCCCAGGGATTTAAAGGAATCTGGGGGATCCCATAAGTTTGAGCACATCCACCCATAAAATTCCCTATTCAGTGTTTCAGGTCGCCACACCTTTCCCGTCAGGGTTCTGATTTAACATTAAGACAAAAACAAACAAACAAACAAAAACCTGCCAAGACTGTGAATTCAGCTTTTGTTATAGTTTTACTTGTTTTACAACAAAGGTCATTATCCAATCTTTAGGTCAATCTGTCTTCCAGCTATAGAAACTATGGGTTTCTTTAAATGTTGCCCTGGAGTCCTTCTAACTTTCACTCCATACCCCTGTTTAGTAATTGACAAATCTGAACTCAGTTTTCTTCCTGAGCACAACAATGGCACTTAACAATGACGAACCAACTTATAGTCATTATGACTACTGATTTTTCCATATCTCTGAAATGTTCAGGCAAGTCAGTGTATCTCCTTTTCACCTATAACCCATCTCAAATCACTACCAGAGAAAGTTATAGTAATTGTAATGCTAAAGTTTATAGGAAGTTTTTTTTTTTAACAGTTTACTTATTCCCTACAGTGGAATATAATTGCTAACTGACTGACAAGTAAAGTAATATAATTCCAGAATTCTATTCTAAGAGTATGCTTCCTAGGACCACATCTGAAATTATTTTCAGTTGCATTTCTCTATTAGTTTCTTAGAGTTGCTGCAAGAAAGTATCACAAACTTATTGGCGTAAAACAACAGAAATGTAATCTCTCACACTTCTGGAGCCCAGAAGTCTCAAATCAAGTTGTTGGTAGGATTGGTTTCCTGTGGGCACTCTGAAGGAAACTATGTTCTATGCCCCTTTTCTAGCCTCTGGTGGTTTGCCGGCCATCTTTGGCATTCCTTGGCCTATAGACACATTCCCATCTTTTTCTCTGTGTTCTCATGGCTCCTCTCTTTTGTGTACCTGTGGTCTCATGACAATCTTTCTATGTGTCTCTGTCTCTGTGTTCAAGTTTCTCTCTTCTTATAAGGCATCAGTCATATTGGATTTATGACCAACTCTAATGTTGTATGATCTCATCTTGATTACTTCTACAATGTATTTTCTACTTTCAAACAAGACTTTATTTTCAAATAAGTTCGTATATACAGGATAGAACATTAACAATGTCTTTTTAAAGGACATGCATCAACCCATAACAGTGTCCCAAAGACAAAAACAAATCCTGTGATGAGAATTTGTGTATAAGTGATTTATTACATATATTCCTAAAAATACCGGAGAGTGGAGAGGTGGGATTGAGATTGGCAAGAGAAGAAGACCAATCTTCTTGTTGATAAGGAGGTATTAATAAACAATTTTCAAATGAGGATAATTTTTGTTCAGGTGAGTCATGGAGTTCTGGGCACAGTGTAGGTCGCAACTCTGAGTTGGTCATCAGAGGTAAAGAAGCTAGATTAGTCTTACCTCTGAACCTACAAGTCACTGATTTAGATCTATCACTAGGGAATGAAAATCCCCAGGCAAATTTAGTTCTTCTTGCACAGGAAAAGTAGTTGTGACAGACTGAAAGTAACTCTTATGGGTTGAATTATGCCCCCTACACCCAAATTCATATGTTAAAATCCTAACCCCCATTACATCAGAATGTGACTGTATTTGGAAATAGGACCTTTAAAGAAAAAGAGCCTCTCTTCTTGCTGTACCAAGCAAGAAGAGAGGCCTCAGAAAAAACCAAACTTGCTGACCTCTTGACCTTAGACGTCTTACTTCCAGAACCATAAGAAAATGCATTTTCATTATGCAAACCACCCAGTCTGTGGTCCTTTGCTATAGAAGTACAGCCCTAGCAAACTAATACAGTTGGTCACCCACTGACAAACATGCAGGTGCTGGCTTATGGGGATGAGAATACACTGGGGGCAGGTGAGAATGGAGAGGGCAAAGAGTCAGAGGGGATGTGGGAAGAGCAGCCATAGTGTTTGCTCTGGCCCTAACCCTTGTCACCCAGAAAACCAGAAAATATACTTCTTGACCCCATAACTGTAGCGTTTTCTCCATTAGACATCCTGGTTTCCAGAAAGGACATTAAAAGTATTCTATTGAAACCTAAGCTTGTGACTCATACTTTGTCAATGCGGGCTGTTCTTAAAAATTTACCCAGAATTGCTTTTATATAATGGAGGCAGAATCAAGCATGCCTGGGCCTCAGGAGATTCATCTTCATGTTTCTATACTCGCTGATAAAAGTGAATGAGTAAATGCAGCAACTGCAGTAGGACGAATGCAAATTACCAAAAGTACAGGCCTCTCAAGGTTGAGGAAATATGTCACCCCACAGAATGATCAGTCTACACCGTGTATAACATTAGCCAAGGATGAGAGAAGTCTGGAATAACTATTGGACGAGGTCATTAGCTTTATTAATTGGTCACTATTAAAGATTCTTCTTAGTGTAGTATACATTAAATTCTGATGTCTGCACTCACAAGGGATTTGCATCATAGTTCTAAAAAGTAAGATTATAGCCAAGTATGAGGAATTGTTGTCTATAGGTGGGAAAATGTAGTAAGCAATCACACAGGTAGTAGGATCTCTTTGCTTCCGTAAATGACTAATCATAAGACCTACATTACGGTCTATCCAGTTAAATCTGATTGTGCATTTTTTATATGCAAAACTAATTAGTATAATACTATCTGATTGATGATATTCTACTATATAATGCAATGCTGTAGTTGATCTTGTTTTATTCACTTCTTATCATCTCTATTGTTTGCATGATTTTTATCTTTACTGTGGTTATGGCTTACATGTTTATTGCCTGCGGAAAAGATTTTCTGGAGATCTTTAACTCACAAATTAGTATACAAAATACCTTATTATCCGCTTAAGAAAAAATATTACAATAATGGTAATTTAGCTTTCAAACTTCTAAGAATAAAATATAGAGATGCAGTTCTTATTTTAGAAAAAGAAACAATTTAAAAATACTTCAATTTAAAAATACTTTGTGTAAATATATGCAAAAATCACGTGATTATTTTTTGATTCTGTCAATCATGAAAATGAATGTGAAATCACTTAGAATTATTTTGAATAGTGGAAATTGAAATGTTTGCTTGTTACTCTATAAGTAATACAGAAATTAGTGTACAAAGGGCTGTTGCATAAAAAGTTTGTATATGCAAAGGGATTGCCAAATGCAGAAGGAGCTGAAAAACTAAAGGCAGTTGCAGATGAATCCAATTTGTCAGTTTTGAGTGATTTATTGAGGGAACTTACAGACAGAAGCGGGATCTTAGCAGCAAGACAGGTAGATCTTGTCATTTTTATACCCTAGACCAGGGCTTATATGCCACAGGAAAAGAATATGTGTGCATTGTGCAGACAATTAAAGGCCATCCTCCAGCACAGGCAAGAATGCTGTATGCATCATAGCCTATAATTTGTGTGATAACATCAAGGTTGCTTTGATCTAAAAGCAGGAGTACATGTCTTTATACTAAGGATGGTAAATAAAGTAGAAACCAGAAGACAGTCATGGTACTGACACTGATCAGAAGTCAACATGGCGGATTAGTATCCAAGATGGAGTCACTGTTATCTCTACAAGGGCTTTAGGTTATCTGCAGGATGAATTCATGTGGAGGCAGTGTTTATATCCATAAGCTAGAAAACATTCCAAACACAATTTAATCTATAATAGAATAATCTTCAACACTTTTTCAGAGCTAAAATAAATATGACATGGAAAATCATGTTCTATATGGGAAACTATTTTGATGTCAGTTTAACAAATGTTTTATTCACATTCATTGCTAATTAACTTTTAAATCAACTAATTAAAACAGCAGACTCTCATGTTGTAATACAATAAAGAGACATTTTTATTCCCATGAAACAGAACTGAGTTAATATTTAGAGTCTAGAAACCAAATACAGACAAAAATATTAACTTCCTAACTCAGCCAATTTTCAATGAACACAAGCAAAAAAAAAAAAACGGATTTAAAAATTCTTAAACCAGAATAACTTTATACTTATAGATCATAAGCTCATTATGAAAGAAGAAAAAAATGGCATAATTCTTACAAAGTTGGACAATGTGTGAATTAATGTGGCTAACATTTTGTGAGCACAGAAATCAGCATATGTTCTAATATTCTAATATTTACTTAACCTAACTTAAACCTTACTTACATGTGTACCAACTTCCTAGTTTTCTCGAATCTGTAGCACCTCACCCTAAATCCACATTCCTCAATTTCTCTGAGTGTCAGTAGTTGATAACAGTTACTCAGTAGTTGATTCCACTAGTCTTCAATCATTTGTGCAACCATATTAATTGAGCCAGGAAGTGTTTTAAGCACTAAAGATATAGCAGTAAACAAGCGTTCATATACATTTGGTCTCTGAACAATACAGGTTTGAATTGCATAGGTCCACTTATACATAGAGTTTTTTCAATAAAGTTACACCCAAGTGTGCCTGCTTTTCCTGCCTCCCCTTTCACTTCCTTAATTCCTTCTGCCTATTCTACTCCTGAGACAGCAAAGCCAATTCTGTCTTTTCCTCCTACTTCTGTCTACACATGAAAATGAGGATGAAGACTTTCATAATGATCCACTTCCACTTAATGAATAGTAAATATTTTTTCTCTTTCTTATGACTTCCTTAATAACATTTTTTTCTTTTCTAACTTACTTTTTTGTCTAGCTTATTTTACTTTCCTTTTTCCTTTTATTTTACTTTCTTTTTCTGTTCATTTTTCTCTGTATTTTACTTTTTAACTTTACTTTTTTCTTCTCAAGCTTAATTTACTTTCCCTTCACTAGTATAACTATTTCCCTCTTTCATACATATTATGTGTTGTGACCAAATTAAATGTCCTGATGAATAATTCTGAATTGTTCAGGTTTCTAATCAAACACCTTTAATGAGCTCAAACTTACTCACTCAAGACCACCACTGTTCAGATCCACCGTCCCTTTCTAATGTTAGTTCTTCCTGTTATGCTACAAAATAAACCCCATGGTCCAGTTTAAACAACTTGTTTGCTGTTCTTTTAAGTGTCTCAATATTTTCTTTCTACCTGAAATGCCCGACTCACTGCTTCACATCCAAAGTCATAGATTGACACTCCCCATCCTCCTAATGTCTCCATATAATCCTCTCTGAAAGGAAATTTTTTCTCCCTTCTCTTGTCTTTATTATTACTTTCTCATAATCCTTTCTATGAGAAAGTTCTTTCTACCTTCCAGTTTCTAGCATTGCTATTTGTGGACATGGCTTATCTCCCCTAGTAGAGTATACTTGAAGGAAGAATCTTTATCTGATTCATATTTTAATTTCCAAAGTATCCACACTGAATCAATATTTGTTAACTAAATGAATGAATTGACTTTCAAATCCTTCAGAACAGAAAAGTGAGAAGGTTAAACATTAAATATGAATAATATTTTACTACAAGAATGGTTTTCTAACCCCAGGTAGTTGCTGACTTAATTTTTGACACGACTTCTGGAAAACAAGGTAAAATAATCCTGCCCCAAAATATCTTCCAACTCCTTGTATTATACCCATGAAATGCCACTAGAAGTCGATACTCTTAGTCTTCCTGATGAAGGCTTTGTCACCTCCGTTTCAGGAGACATACACTTGCTAAATTAAATTGTTTGCTGTTTTAGAACAAGAAGCAGACAAGAAATAGTAAAATGACACTGAAGGTGGATGTAGAATTGTGCAGAAGGCACACTTTGCCTACACAGAACTTTTGAAATAAATGGTTTTGCTTTATTATTTGGCAGCAAACTAATTTCTCCATGGAATGTGTCATAATTTACCTAACCTCAAGTAGACTGCCAGCAAGTTTCAAGAACCTGCTAGCAGGCAGAGTCAGAGGGTGTAGCTTACTTTGAAGATAATTTGAGAAGGTACAAGTTTATTTGAAGCTGGGAATGGCATGGCCAGGAAATAGAAGATGAAGCTTGAACAATTTATATTGCTTCACTTATGTAAATTCAGAGGTCACTGCTGAGTCAAACCAAGAATCAGAAGTTACCCAGTACCTGAAAAAATCCAGAGATGTTAAGGAAACAATTGTGTTAAATCAAGAAGAGAGAGTCACTAAAGCAGAGTCAGAAGGGAAATATCCCATTCAAAACAAGAGAAGTACTGGTAGTTGCAAAGTAGCAAATGAAATGAATGAATAGGTCCCCCATGACCTGGTGTTAGATACTGTATTGCTCCATCCCATTTGTATTCTTCTTTATTGCACACATAAAGGCCATCAGCATGACTTCAGGAATTCTTAATTATAATATATCATTCATGTTGCCCAAATAGCTCAGATCTGACTGACCTAAGACCACTGGGAAAAAGATTAAGTCAAGTTCCATCTTTATTGATAAATTATGATGGCACCACTTGACTGGTAGAAAGTTATACTCATGAAAGATTGAGGTCACTAAAAAAGTGTCTCACGTGCACTCAAAGTCATTTTTCAACTACTATAAGGATATGGGGTCTGTAGCAGGTGCTATGCCAGAATAGCTCCCTACCAGTTTAGTAGAGCCAAATGTACACATCTATTTTCAAATCCAATTCAGTGATCATTAGTAACTTGAAGTTATGGTAAAACTATGACTATGATGGGAAACGCTGTAAGTCAGGGCATTTTCTCATGCCTAGAAAGATGGTTGCTAAATATTACCAGGACACCAGCTGTCATTTGTGATTTAATTCCACTGTTCATGAAGCCATTTGAAGAAACCTACCACTGCCACTCATCACCATGAGTTTAACGATCCTGACAATAGCATTGCTTCCAGATGTTTAGGGTTGTCAAAATATTCCTGGACTCCATGCAGAGATAGGGAGAATAACCTACCTTAACTATTCATTCTGATGCATGGGTGCTAAAAACTTTTACTATTCTCAAGGTTTCTCCATTTATCTCCTCGATTTTTCCATGCCATCTCAAAATGAATCCAGCATACTCTGTGAGAGGTAGATATAGTCCTCTGGTTTGTTTTAGTCCTTAAGGTTTCCCTTGTTAACTTCCAAAATACGTTTCTCCTTCCCTAGGGATAAGAAAGCATCCATACATGTCAGTGAATGAAAACAACTTAGGATGTATGGACCTATGGGAAAACAAGAGGAGAAGAAAATGGTGCCTGATCACATGAGGGGCATAAGGAGTCTGACTTAGCCTCAAATCAACCATGCTATTTAAATTTATGTTTTAAAATTCTATACTAATTATACTAGAAATTTGTTTTTTCTCCTTTCTCAGATTAACTCTTCACACTTGTTTACCCTGCTGTTGTTCTAGGGAAATAATATTTAGGAGCTACCTTGATGGTTTCCTTTCCCTCTAGCCTCCTATTGAGTTTGGCCAAAGGAAGACACAAAAAGATTTGGAAGGTTTTGTTGGATGGTCTTCTTCATGTAACTGCTATCTCTAGTTTTTCTTTCACCTGTCTCTCTGACCTAGGAGTGGTAACAGCTCACTGCTGTTGCTAGTCTTAGAATACAGTACTCTCCCTCATTGTCTTCCTGAAACCACATCCTATGCCTTAAAAAAAAAAAAAAAAATCCAGCATTTTGAGAGGCCGAGGCGAGAGGATTGCCTGAGTCCAAGGGTTCGAGACCAGCCTGGGAAAGTTAGCGAGATCTTATCTCTGCAACAAATAAATAATAATAATAATAATAATAATAATAATAATAAAATTAGCCTAATGTGGCGGTACCCTGCCTATAGTTCCAGCTACTTGGAAGGCTGAAATGGAAGGATTGCCTGAGCCCAGCAGGTCGAGGCTGCAGTGGCCATGAGTGTGCTGCTGCACTCCAGCCTGGGTGACACAGTGAGACTCTGACTCAAAAAAAGAAAAAAAATCTCATCAATGGAGCTTAATCTTCTTTTCATTAAGGCTATTTCTATTTTGTATATTTATGAATCATATACTCAAGTTTTTACAACTATGAAAAAAAGTCAAAAATCATTCTACCAAAGACAGCTGTTTATTTGACCCTACCTTTTATAAATCTACTCCACCTGCAATTTTATTCTATTTTTTTTCAGAGCTTAGTATTTTTTTCTGAATGAATAACTACACTTCACATAGATAGGCATTTGAAGAGAAAATCTAAGATAATGGAGGACCATTTAGCACATTAAATCTTATAATACATGTAAAAATATTAGTTTGATACATATTGGTATGAGAAAGATTCAGCTATTTCATTAGACTATTAAACATACAGTGATACATTTGGAACAAATGAACTTCGTTTCATCAACATTTTTTCTGGGTTCAGTTACATTAAAGTGAAAATTTGGTTGTGTAATCTTGGTATAATGTAGGAATGTGCTAGAAAATAAACTCTGATACTAGCAGAATCTTGAGGCTCACATTATCAGGTTGAGAAATTGCAAAAAGATTTTCTTGCCTGCTTGTTTTCAGGAAACTAACAAGAAGAATAATTCAAATCAGAAACTAACAAGAATACATTTTAGACTGTCTAACCCTCTGTCCCTCAGGCGATCCTGAGTCATTCATCAAGCTAAGGTACTGCCCTTGCCCCAACCTACAATTAGAAGACTAGAAGAAATGTTATGTTGCGTGGTTGATTCATGTGAAAATGTGTGAAAGACATATCATACCATTTAATCATATTCCAGTGACGACATAGTTTGTAAAACCGATGTAGTCTACTGAAATGAGGGTAATGTTAACTTCAAATGTCCTATTCTTATAATCTTTTTGGTCTTACTTATTGACTGTAATGCATGTGATCTTGTAACTGTAATTATGTTTTTAAATATAGTTTATGGGGACATGAAAGGAGCGGCCAAGTTATTACCCTGCCCTCTCCAGTTCCAGAAGGGCTTCGTGTAGTGGTTTGAACATATTATGACCACTATGCTTATTTATAGAACTGAATACAAAACATTCAAAACCAGGTTGAAATCATTTTGACTATGTCTGAGAGCAGTTCCAAACTGAAACATTTGTTTTTCTTTTCACATGATGAAACCGTAATATGCTTATAGAAACTTAAAGTTTCCAAGAAATCCTGTGAATCTCTCAAGGAGCTGAAGATTACCTGAAAAGATTTGTCATCAGAGCCATGACACAGGTAGTCACTGCCCCTGATGATCCCTTGCCAGGAATTGTTCCTGATGAAATGAAAACTTACCCACCCTGTGTGACTAAAGGTATTAAAAGCGATGAAGAATATGGACAGGGTAAGCTATGATTAATTGCTTAGTGAGATGAAACTCTAATCTCAATATACACGAATCCTAGTATGTAATGCATGGTATTTTTTTAAAAAGTAATCTCCTGACGTTTTAACACACCTTCAAAACCACTGACTCAAATATATTCTTTTGCCTTCCTATGAATTTCTTCTTATGAGCTCTCAACTCAATAACAGCAATAATTCTAGGGAAATTAAATAATACAATCAGGCACAAACTTTTTCATGTTATATTTCTCTAGTATGAGCAGTTTTGATGAGATCAAATTATACTCTTGATTAATAAGAGTTGCCAATTGGTCAATATTTTCCTGCTTCTCTTCGGCAACAAGAAAACACGTTCTTTGAGAAAATCAAAATATCAGAGAGCATTGAACTGAGAAGGGTCAGGACAAGTTGAGAATCAGTACAGATATTGTAACCAAAATGTAGCAAAGTTTCTGACAAATCTGAGGGATAATTTAAGGATACAGATGGTAGAATACGTAGAAAAGCTGGTGATCTGCATAGGCAACACAAGACAGAAGACATTTTCAATTCAATTATATTATTTGGGATAGGATAGGCTATACTGTGGTAATGAAAAGAAGCCTGAAATTTCACCAGCTTAATATATAACGTTTTATATCTTGTTGACCTGTAGGTGGCTATGATTTGGTAGCTTTCTAGAGCAGCTCCCTTCCTAGTGGGACCACAGGTACTCAGCCAACTTCTGTCTTGTAGCTCCACCATCAGCAAGTCTTGATTTGAGTTGTTGTGTTGAGAGAAGAGGGAGCTGGAGATTGTGTCAGGACTATTCACTGCTGAGGCTCCTAAGTGGCAAGTAGACTGAGGACAGACCCTAGAACAAACCAGATATTCCATGTGCTTTGCCACATTTACCAGTCTACATGTAGTTATTTGAAGACAATAAGACTCAAGAGGATATAAGCAGCTATGGGGTGTCACCTCCCTGATGAGGCATTTAAGAACCAGTGTGAGTTCTATCTCTCCCCTTGCCATGGTGACTGCAATTCCAAAGATAGAGCTAGACAATTAGGAAAAAAAAATAACCAGAATTTCCAAGTCACTGTTTGGAAGAAGCTATCCTAGAGCGTTGTTGACCTCACAAATGATTATGTGTGGGTGAGAGAGCAATAAAGTAGTAAGCATTAAGCCTTGGGGGGGGGGTGTTTTCATGGTATAACCCAGTCTATCCTTACTGATACCCTAGTTAAAATAGATGAGTGCTTTAGACTAAGTTCTCCTGTGGAGGATGTTCTGGGGATCTATTTTCTTAGAATCCTACAATGGTTGGAAAATGGACATTACAAATCATGTAAGATCATTGTATGAACAAGGATAAGGCTATGTTGCTAGAAATGTGTCCATCCAATTTAGAGGCTACAATACAATACAATACAGTTAATTCTCCCAAGAACAGACATGATTTTACTTCTAATCATTTTCTTCATTTTTTCCTTCAGAATCTATAAAAACCCTACTGAGGTTGTTTTAACCCCATGGTCAATAGATGTTTTCATAGTAGACCCGAGTGGCCATTTCTTTACAGTAAAGAAAAACAAACTTTCACCTACCCAGTTTTTTTAAAAATTAAAATAGGTGTATTAAAACAGTTGTATATTCTGCCATATAGAAAATAATTTAAAATATTTTTAAATGAGCAAACTGTAGATCGCACAAATTGTTGATTCAAAATCCCATTTCCTACTTGAAAGAACTGTTAATATTTTAATGTACTTGCTTCGGGTATGTTTTCAAATATTCAGAATTAGAAAGGACCTAACCTTCTCTAAAATTGAAAACAATTCATATTAGCTATTCCTAGCAGAAGCAGGGCTCTAAAACTTTTTTTAATAAACCTGCAAATTTTAATTTAAATGTAAATGGCACATAATTTGAAATTACTTAAGGGAAGATGAATATCCTTGTCTCTGGGATGGATGAACCTCGTGTTTGGGAAAGTGCAGTCAGAGAAACCATGAATGGACACACACAATTTTGCTTTGAGTTTTAAATCCTTTAGTTTCAGTCAAGATATATGAAGTCAGGTTTATGACTAAGAAAGCCACTGTTTTCTTCTCATGCAATGAATCAGAGGAAATGGGAAGTTAGCTAGAGCTAAGCATAGATTAGCAGAGAGAGAAATGTTGAGCTGTCAAGTACTATCCTTTAAAACCAATAGCAGGAAACAAAATGCCCAAGTGCTACTTTAAATTTATAGGACTATTACAAACCTAGGAATTTCCAATACTCAAAGTAACATAAGCCTTATAAGCATCTCTTTATAGAAGAATGTAAAAAACCCAAGTCATGTTATAAAGTGGTTGATAATAATAAAATGTTTCTCTACTTTCTTTTTAAATTTTATTTTGTTATTCTTTTTTCAAAACTTGCTTTTAAATAGATTGGTTTTTTAAACACATCATTTCTGTTATGGTACAAGAAAAAATAAATGGCAGGTGAATATTCAGAACCTCTTACATGTCTCATATACTAAGAGAATTTTTTTTCTTGTTCCCATGACTTGGAGCTTGGTTGTACAGCATGGAGTAGTGAGTGAGGAAGGGACTGTAGCTGAAACCCACCTGACTGACCTTCACAACTCAGGACAGGGTAACCAGGCAAGGACAAGAGAGAAGAGAGTGGTCTGGATTGAAGAAAGAGATTTGGAAAGATTTTAGAAACTGAGGGAAAAGACTGGCACTCAGTTTTCAAACAGTGATAATTTTTTTTAATGTTTTATGAATGAAAGTCTTTTTTTTTTTACTGAGATTTCAGTAAAAATTAAAGAATCCCACTTTTCTAATAAGAGATAGTGCTCTAAAAGTAATAAAATGCTGAAATGGGCCAAAGAACTTTGTAGATTGTTCTGGTTGTTAACGAATATTTTAATTTTCTATAAAAATATAGTTAACCAGACATCAGTATGCTGTAGACAACAGGAAAATATCAAGCAATGATAGAGTCACATGGTCATTTACCTAATAAAATTATCAAATTAACAAGCTGGAGTCAGTAGTGGAATGCTTCCACTTATAAGCAACAGAAGCTTAACAATAGAGGAATACTTTTTTTTCTTAACATAACTAGACATCTGAAGATAAGTCTCTTATGGTATTTGTTCAGCAGCTCAATGTTATCAGGCCTAACATCTCTGCTACTTTCTTTGCCTTCCTTTCATGACAAAAACTATCTGCTACTTTGCATTGGCCTATCCTTGATATATAATAAAAACTAGCTTGGCCTTTATAACTCCTGACAAAGGAGGCGGTTGACATGGAAAGTGTGGTGGTTCTGAGAAGAAGGCCTGAGAAAGAGACTTGGAAAGAGGCAGCAAGAAACTTTTGTGTGGTTCAGTGTTGCCTATTTATGTATGTGTGTATGTATATATTTGAGTCAGAATCTCACTCTGTTGCCCAGGCTGGAGTACAGAGGAACGCTCATGGCTCCTGCAGCGTCGACCTGTTGGGCTCAAGTAATCCTTCAACTTCAGCCTTCCAAGTAGCTGGAACTATAGGCGTGTGCTTCCCCAGTCAGCTAAGTTTTGATTTATTGTAAAGACAGGGTCTCAGCATATTGCCCAGGCTGGTCTTGAACCCACGGGCTCAGGCAATCCTCTCACTTCCGGCTCCCAAAGTGCTGGGATCACAGGTATGAGCCACCATGCCTGGCACCTATTTAAATGTGATATATAGGGGTGAATACTGAGGACTGTTATGGATTTTTATGATTTTCCTGTAGTATTCTTAATACTCAAATACTGCCAATTAATCTTGTTATACCAAGTCAAAGCCAGTTAGGGAATACACACATATCTGGTTCTTGAGGCATAACTTATCCTTTTCATCCACTCTTTCCCACAAATAGAAACATTTTAACAAAACAGTATTGGCACAAGCAATGGCATATATTTGCACCACTAAGAAATCAGCTCTTTAATTCTCAAAATAGACTGCCCTCTTGGACAGAAACAGAGGGGAAAGTTGTATCATCAAGGACTTTATGGGCAATATAAGTAGCAGCCAGTATATTTTATAATCCCACGATCTCTAACTATATATCAAAAATGGAAGTCTGTATGCATAGGTTGAATTTTATTTGGGTAATAACTTTTTATATTTCTACCTTGATGATGGAGATCTGAAAACTTGAGAGATTTCCTACAAAACAGAGTAAAATCAACATAACCTATGCTACCTACTAACTAAATGCACCTTCAGGCATGCTGAAATAAAGCAACAGATTATAGCTTCTAGCACTCTTAATTTTGTGCAGCGTCTCTTTTTTTTCTATGCACTGTTCTGGTAGAGTTGCTCCAGTCTGCCCCTGCGTGACAGATATGAGCATCGCTCATCTGAGACTTTAAAATTCTGCACCAACAGAGGCCAGAGGATTGCCTGAGCTCAGGGGTTCGTGATCGGCCTGAGCAACATGGTGAGACCTCATCTCTACAATAAAAATGTAAGATAAAATAAAAAAATTCTTCACCATAATGAGAAAGTAATAATTAAAAACAGTATTTTTATCCTCCTCACTCTATGGAATTTACTACCATCTCTCTCAGGGTTGGTTTGAGGTTAGACCTCGATCCATTTTAAATACATTCTCATGAATGCGTTTCACCTGAATCTACCTGTCTCTTTTGAAGTTGAAGATCTGGGTGTGCCCTGGATGGACAGATTTGGTATCAACAGAAAGCTGAGTTTTTTCAGGTGGATCATCAGATGGAAAGAAAAGAATACAACTGTGGAAAAAGGTATTTTATTACACAACATGCAAATATTTTTACTGACTTGTAGAACAAGTTTAATAAAATACAACCTACACCAAGATAAATAACATACAAATGGCCTATTCTTCCTACTAACTCTAGGACAATAAAGAATGTGTTTCAGTCTCCTTATCATAACAGAGAGTATTCAAAATAGTTTTTGTGTTGTACTGATAAAATCTGAAAGTGGTAAGAATTGATATGAAAGTGATAATAATAGGAATAAATCTGGTAATAAAAAAAGGTAGCTTACTGACATATTAAGCCAACAAAATAAACATTTTCCCCCCAAAAGTACATGTTCTTATATCTATTATTGACAATAATAATGAAGATGATAATAATAATAATAACTTTTTATTGAATGACTTAATAAATATCTGATGACTTAAATTCATTTTAATTTTATATTAGTCCATTAAACCCCCTCACCAACTCTAAGCAGAAGGTATTACTTTCATCAATTTACAAAGGAAAAAAATATGTCCTGAGAAGCAGAATCATTTGACTAAAATCAAACTGATTGTGTTGTATCACTAGGAAAGGAAGTCAGGTTTTAATACTTCAGAGCCTCTGGATTTAACCACTATTATTTTGTTGCTTCTCAATCTTTTGAATATATTATTCAAAAATAGTGAAAAAACAAAAACTATTAAGTATATGTATCTGCCCATTGAAGCGTTTCTTATAACAGGAAAATCCTAAAGTTGTTAAAATAATTTTTTATTAAAAATAAAAATAAGCCGGGCTCGGTGGCTCAGCCTGTAATTCCGCACCTTGGGAGGCTGAGGTGAATGGATTGCCTGGGCCTGCAGGTTCGAGACCCGCCTGGGCAACTTGGTGAGACCTCATCTCTACAATAAATCAAAAAAAAAAAAAAAAATCAGCCGGGCATGGTAGCGCGTGCCTGTAATTCCAGCTACTCGGGAGGCTGAGGCAGAAGGATCGCCGGAGCCCAGCAGGTCGAGGCTGCGGTGGCCGGGAGCGGCCACTGCACTCCAGTCTGGGCGACAGAGTGAGATTCCAACTCAAAAATAAAAATAAAAAAATAAAAAATAAAAATAAAACAAAGCTCAATGTATAAACGATATCTTATCCATAGCAATGAAAAATAATATAAGCAATTAAGCAGTGTTTGAAGAGATAATGGCCAATACTTTTCCAAAACTTTTCCGTGGATTAGAAAAAGAAGGAACACATTCCAACTCGTTTCATGAGACCAGTATACTTGATATCAAAACCTGACAAGAAAGATTACATGAAAGGGATATACAATAGCTCCTCCTTACCTGTGGGGAATACATTTCAAGACATCCATGGGTATCTGAAACTGCAGATGGTACAGAACCCAATCACCATCAATTAGAAAACATTTCTGTTCCTGTCTTCCATCCATAAATTTAACCTTTTACATCTTAGCCAAACACTTATCACGCACTGTGGCTGTAACTCTTGCAGTGTGAGGTACAACAACAAAACAGCACAATTTTATTTTTCCTTCTTCACAATTTCAGGAATAGAAGATTCATTCTTACTGTAGATCTTAGCAACCTCAGCATACGATGTCTTTTTCTTAAATTGAGAATTTGAACATTTTCACTTAAAGGAAGCACTCTAATGACTTCTTTTTAGTATGATGGAATTTCTAGCATCTTGCACTTTGGGGCCATTAAGTAAAATAAGGTTACCTGCTGCAGCTGCTCGGCACTGTAATCCTTGACAGTTAATCTGATAACCTACATAACTTCTAAGTGACTATCAGTTGGGTAAGCTAAACAAAGTCATGGACAGGACAGAAGTGGATGGTGCACGATTTCACTATGCTACTCAGAATGGCACACAATCTAAAACATATACATAGTTTACTCCTGGAATTTTCTATTTAATATGTTCAGACCAAAGTTGTTAGCAAGCAACTGAAACTGAGGAAAACAAAACTGCAGATAAGGAAGGACTACTGTAGTGCAATCTCTTTCCTGAATGTGTCTTTTATCAAATATAGGTATTTTATTTTTGACCAATGGCTGATAGAAATCCTGAAGAAGGAGAAGGGGGTCAGGAAGATGGCTGCTGAGCCAGTTGGACTATGCAAGTCCCTGTGTGAGTGTATGGAAAATTTTGTGTGTGTGCTGGTGAGTGAGTGGGTGTGTGAGTGACTGACAGAAGTGAGGGCTAGGGAGCTAGCGGCCCAGGCTCTCCTGGTGCAGTGGCTGGTGCTGCAACTGCTCAGCTTGGACCCTAGTGATTCCTAGGATGCAGAAGCCAAGCACCATTTTTTAAAAATCAATGAAACCCTTCCTGGGAAGAAAATGCTGGGAGAGACTGTCTAAGTGGGGGCTCATGAGCAAGTGACCAGGCTCCTGGTGCAATAGCTGGTGCTGCAGCTTCTCTGCTTGGTCCTTGGCTTCTCCCAGGTCTCAGAAGCCGAGGGCCATTTTTTTTAAATGGACAAAAGTTTTCCTGTGAAAAAAGCAGTGGAGAGAGGCCATTGCCCCAGGCTCTGCCTCACCATCGCAGCAGGAGAGACTGCCGGCTCCAGGCTTTGCCTGACCACTTAAACGCCTGGTCAGGAACTGGCAGATGGGGCTGCAGAGGGAGTCCAGAGGCAGAATCCCTCAGAAGAGGACAAAGGAGGCACCCCACCACCATCTTGAAGACAGGGCAGGAAAGTGCTCTGTCTTGCTCACCATAGAGCAACAGACCCAATCTCTGTGACTGGCAGATCAACTACTCAGAGATTGATCATGACCCCAAGGAAATATCCTGAAAGCACAAACTTCGGAGGGACCTGACAAGTGCTGAGTCCCAGGCGCCCCACCCCCTGCTCTGATCCAGCCCCTAGATGGATGAGGAAGGACTCCAAAGAGATCAGTGGTGAGTCCAGGGCTGACCCAAACCCCCTCCTCCCCAGCAATCCTCTGAAATCAGATCCACACAACTGGGCCACAACCGAGAGGGACAAACCCAGGTGGAGCCTGGATGTCAGTGGCAATAGAAAAACTCCATTCCAGGATAGACCTGACTGGGGCACACCCTGCAAGTATATACCTGGGGAAGAGACAATCCCGCACCTCCCTACCAAGCAGATCTCCCTGACCATATGAGAGTGGGAGGGGAGGACTGCATCCCCACCCACCTCCACTGTCCCTCCTTTCCTGCTCTGGACACTAAGGAAAGAGTGAAAAAGGTGGCTCTGCAGGAGAGACCAGGGTAGAGGAATAATTACAGAGCCTGCCACAAGAGGGCAGGTTTTTTTTTAATTTTTTAAAATTTTTTGCCTGTTTTCAGTTCATCTATTTTAAAAATATTTTTCCTTTGTGCATGACTGTGTATGTGAGGGTTTGATCTGCATCCCCCCCAATTTTTTTCTGTTTTATTTTCTTTTTCTGTTTCTTTCTTCTTTTATTTGTTGCTTTCTGTTTATGTGTGTATGTGAATGACTGAGGATTGAGTGTTCATCTTTCAATCTGTTGTTGTTGGTTTGTTTTTGTTCTGTTTTTTTTTATTTTCAATTTTTATAATTTAAGGTGTGTGGCAATATGTGTGTGAGAGTTCGATCTGAATTCCCTTTTTTTTTTTTCTGGTCTTTCTGTATTTCTTCTCCATTGACTTTGTGCTAGGCGTGTGTGTGTGTGTGTGTGTGTGTGTGTGTGTGTGTGTGTGTGTTCAGTTTTCTTGGGTTTTTTTTGTTGTTGTTGTTGTCTGTTTTGTATCACTTTGTTGTTATTCCAGTTTGCTTTGGGGAGTGTGTGTATGTTTGTGTGTGTGTGTTCAATGGTTTTTTGTGTTGATTTCTGCTTTGCATTGTCATATAGAGTGGTGGTGGGGAGTGGGTCTCAGGGAACACATACCACCATAAGTGACCATTGTAATCTGAAAGCAGTTTCTGAATCCTAGAGTCCCATCCCCTATTTTATTTGACTTTCAAAAGCTATAAGAGACAACAAAGCTTTGTATCACCTGTCCTATTTCAAAATATAACAAATCCAGAGCACATATCTGGGAAGAATAGGGGGCTGAGCAAATATCAGAAGGGAAAACCTCTCCTACTGACATTGAATAACAACTAAAGAGAAAAACAAGAGAGCTGTCATAAATGTGGTAAAACCAAAGGAAGACCATGAGCAATTTCAAGTGAAATGAAGAGAAAACTCCTGAAAAATCAGACCTTGGTGCCAAAACAATGGAAGTCACCAATGACCATTCCCAGAATATGCCAGGGATTAGGGAATGAATAGAAAGAGTGAATAAGACTCAAAAAAGACAAAATGCAACATGGAAAGAAATTGTAACAGAGATTTTGGCAATAAAAAGTTTCATCCAGGAAATAAATAACAAGATGGCAAGCATGGAAAGCAGAATTAATATAGCTGAAGAAAGAATCTCAGAACTTGAAGACAAGAACATGGAATTAATCCAATCTGTAAAAAACATAGAAAGAAGACTCAGAAAGAAAGAACAAAGCCTATAAGAGATGTGTGATTATATCAAAAGGCTGAACCTATGCCTGATTAGTATCCCAGAAGAAGAAAGGGAAATGGAGAAGTATTTCAGGAGGTAATCCAAGAAAACTTACCCCATACACCAGAGATGAGGCCAGTCAAGCACAAGATATACAGAGAACCCCAACAAGATATCAAATGAGAAGACCAACCCCTAGACACATAGTAATTTGCCTACGCAATGTAAGCACAAAAGAAAAATCCTAAAGACAGCAAAAGAGAAAGGTCAGAATATCTACTGGGGAGAACCAATCAGAATAGCAGGAGACCTATCAACAGAAACACTACACGCAAGCAGGGACTAGAGTCCTATATTCAAAGTCCTTAAAGATAAACAATTTCAACCAAGAATTTCCTATCCAGGCAAGCTTGGTTTCATCAGTGATGGAGAATTAAAATCCTTCCCAGACATCCAATCCTTAAGAGATATGCAGCTTCCAGACCCATTCTAGAAGAGACACTTAAAAAGGTATTAAGCAAGGAAGAAAGAAAGAAAAAAAAAAAAGAATGACCACACACTTCCCAAGAGAACAGCAGAGCAGAGAATCAACAGAGAATACAACACAACAAGAAACTGAAAACACAAACATACATCAACCCCAAAGCCAAAATAAAACAAGCAAATGAAGAAAAAACTTTATAAGAACCTCATGACAGGGATAAACAATCACATTTCAATAATCAGCCTGAATGTAAATGGACTAAAAACACCACTGAAAGACACAGAATGGCAAACTAGATAAGAAACCATGACCCAATTATTTGCTGCGTCCAGGAAACTCATCTCAACACAATGACGCATACAGACTCAAAGTTAAAGGATGGAAAATGGGTTTCCAGGCAAATGGATCACAAAATAAGGCAGGAGTCACGATCTTAATATCAGACAAAACAACATTTAAGCAATCAAAAAATCTAAAAAGATGCAAAAGGACACCACATAATGATAAAAGATTCAATCCGTCAACAAAAAATATCCATCCTAAACATACATGCACCCAACATGGGAGCACTAGCATTTATAAAGCAACTACTAAGTAAACTAAAAAAAGATATTGACTCTAACACTATTATAGCAGGAGACTCGAATACTCCACTAATAGCCCTAGATAGAGAATCGAGGCAAAAAATCAACAAGGAGATCCAGAACCTAAACTTGACACTTGGCCAAATGGATTTAATAGATACCTACACATTATTCCACCCAACAACCACAGAATATACATTCTACTCATCACCACATGGAACATACTCCAAGATCGATCACATCCTTGGCCATTAATCAAGCATAAACAAATTCCATAAGGTTGAAAACTTGCCATGAACATTCTCAGACCACGGTGGAATAAAAATAGATATCAACTCCTCCTGGTCCGTTGTGTAGAATTCTGCTGAAAAACCATCTGGTCCAGGGTTTTTTGTTTTGTTTTTTTTTGTTTGTTTTGTAGGTAGTTTTTGTATGGCAGAGTAATTTCCTGGGCTGTTATTGGTCTATTTAGTGTCTCAATGTCTTCTTGTTTCAACCTGGGGAGGCTGT
>CAUYQG010141651.1:0-12652 GCA_963574415.1 Tarsius wallacei
GCCAGGCAGGTTTTTGTTTAGAAAAAGGCCAAATGGCTTAAGACTAGCCTCTCATGGAAATGCAAAAGAGTAACTGATTCACAGACTTATCTAAAACCCCTCTTCTGAGTTGACGTTTACAACCAGGCAGTTCCCGATAAACCATTTGTTCTTTGAAAAATCTGATTTTGCTAAACACAACCTTGCAAGATTCTAAAGGAAATATGTAATCACTCAGCACCACCCCCTCCCTCACCTAAACTAGGGTATAAAATCCCAGTTCTCCGGTTCTGGAGGGCTCGACATGGACACTCAGGCCCGCTGTGCTAGCCAGCGTAAATAAATGCCACTTCCTACAACAGCCTTGGTGTCACGATCTCTCTATTTTTCCTGCAACAGGTAGACGCTAGGGTGGCCATGAGCGTGCCATTGCACTCCAGCCTGGGTGACAGAGTGAGACTCCAACTCTAAAACAAAAACAAAACCTATATTTTTGTAATTAATTTATCTTGGTCACAAAGTAGATTCTTTTTTCATATAAGACTTGTATCAGGCAGAATAGTTTAGGATATACTGCTATCACAAACAACCTCTAAGTTTTAGGAATTCAAAATAACAAAGGTTTATTTCTCAATAATGCTAATGTCCATCGTGTGATGTATGGAGTCTGCTCTATCTGACTTTCCAAAGGAACTCAGGCTGATGGCTTCTCCACTGTTTGGGGGTCACAATTACGGGGAGGACAGTGAAAATAATATGGGACATTGCATTACGGTTCTTAAAGCATCTGACTTGAATTGTCACGCAGCCCCTCTGTTTACTTTCTATTGGCCAAAAAACTTACATTGAAAAAACTATGGGTAGCACGGCTGGTTTCATGCTTTGCTATTGTGAATAGTGCTGCAATAAACATTTGCATCTTTTTTGTAGACTTGACTTGTACTCCACATCTTTAAAAAAATAAAAATAAATAAATTTTAAAAAAAGGAAAATCTATAATCTAACCACAAGGGTGTAGGAAAGTGAAATTCTACTATGTGCCCAGAAACAGAAAGAATCAGCATGTTTTTTGTTTGTTTTTATCTTTCATTTTTAAAGCACTTACTTATTTTCTTTTATTGGTATTAGACATTTATTCTGATCACAAATGCAATTCAAGTGTGAACAAATAAATGCATTAACTTTTAACACCCCTCCCCTTACGCTCCTTTAATAGAAAAAAGTGCTAAATGTCTCTTCATAGCCTAGTGGCCATAGTTGTCTCACCTATGGTTTTAAAAACAGGCTGTAACTTGATCTTCTGAAATCCTTCTCGAACTCCAGCTCATTCAGTTAAAGAAATCCTGGGAAAGAAGTCCTATTGATATTTTTCATAGTTTTCAAAAGGTGAGGAACGCAACTGGGAGGGGTCTTCAGCAAACTGAGGACCATTGGGAAACTTTGTAGAGGCAAATGTTGTCAACAAGATACCAGCTCCTTCAATTAAAGCTAGAAGAATGCCACCCATCGTGGCTGACCCAGCCATGTCCACTGGCCCATTTCTTGCTGTCAAGATGGCTCCTGTTAAGGCACCACTTGTGACGGAGTTCCAAGGATCTTCTTTCCCTCTTACTTGAACCATACTGCAGTCAATCGTGGAAAACAGGCCTCCCCAAACCGCAAAGCTACCTCCCAGTTATGGAGCCCTGGTTTTAATAGCTATCAAACTCCCTCGCAGTCTGTGGTTTACCCCCACTGGAGAATTTCGAAAACCTTTGATTGCTTGAAAGATACCATCACCAATGGTATCCATTGTAAAGGCCCCATCACAGTCATCCACCATTCGCCAGGGGCAAGGCTCTCTCACGCTTACTCCTCCATTTTGACTCCTGGGCTGCCAGAATCAGCACGTTTGACAATGCATGTAAGTAGTTTTATGATACTCCCTGATAACTGGCAATGCTTGTAAGATGATTACAATGCTAGTGTTATTTTTTTTGTTTAGAATTTTACACCTACACTCAAGAGTGAGTTATAGATATAATCTGATTTTTTTCATGTTATCCTTGCCAGGTTGTGGTGTTAAGAATTTACTAGCCCACCAAATTGTGTTGGATAATATTCCCACTTTATCTGTGTTTTGAAATGGCGTATGTACGTGCGATTCAAACTATTTATATCTCATATGTTTGGTAGCACATCATTTTAATACCACTTGGATTTGGTGTTTTCTTTGCTGGGTATTCAGTTTCTTTGGGGTTTAGAAAACTATTCAGATTTTCTTTTTATTTCTTTTTCTTTTTTTTTTTTTTTTTTTTGAGTTGGAGTCTCACTCTGGAGTACAGTGGCCGCTCCCAGCCACCGCAGCCTCGACCTGCTGGGCTCCGGCGATCCTTCCGCCTCAGCCTTACGAGTCGCCGGAACTACAGGTGCGCGCTACCACACCCGGCTAACTTTTTTGATTTTTATTGTAGAGATGAGGTCTCACCAAGTTGCCCAGGCGGGTCTCGAATCCGCGGGTTCAGGCATTCCACTCACCTCAGCCTCCCAAGGCATGGGATTACAGGCTGAGCCACCGAGCCCGGCTTTTATTTCTAATTCAGGATTGAAAGTTCTATTTTTTTTCCTTCTGGGAGGTTCTATTTTATATGTTTTCAAGTATATTGACAAAGTTTTTCATACCATATTAAGTATCAATAATTATGGATCATTTGTTTCAAATATTGCTGTTTTTATTCATCTCTGACCAATTTTGCTAGAAAATTTTCACATTTTTTCCTTTCAGAAAGCAATCTTTTTCAATAGACCCTTAATTATATTATATTACCTTCTTAATCTCTGCTGTTTTGTTGTTATTTTCTTCCTTCTATATATTTTTGGGTGGTGTTCTTTTTCTAATTTGTTCAAGCAGGCACTTAACTCATTAATTTTTAGCTGTTATTATCTTCTTTTTTATTAATAATATTCGTAATTGATAAATTATAATTACACACATTTATGGGGTACAATGTGATGTTTTGATTTATGTATACAATATGGAGTGATGAAATCAAGTTAATTACCATATCTATCACCTCACTTATCAATTTTGTGGTGAGACATTTAAAATTTATTCACTTCTAATAAAATGTCTAATGCTATAATTTAGCTGTATTCCATAGTTTTTTTAATATGTAATATTTTATTATCACTGAAATCTAAATATTTTCTATTTTCCTCAATACTTTTTCACTTTGACTTATATTTAGAAGTATGTTTTTACATTCCCAAATGCATGTCTTCTTAAATTATCGATTTCTAACTTAGCTGTATTTTTTTAGCTGTATTTTTGTTAGAGAATTTATAACACTAAACGTTTAAAATTCATAAATACATGCTTTATAATTCAGGATAGTCAATTTTCATAAGTGCTTTATGAGTACCTAAAAATATTGTGTATTCTGTAGTTATTGGTACATTAGTGTACATATGCCCATTACATTATGCATATTATTTATATTGCTTCAAAACTTCTAATTTTAATGTTTATTCTGTGCTTGCTCTGTCAATTACTGTATGAGAGGCCTTAAAATATGCTGCCATAATAGTGACTTTGTTTATGTCTCCTAATTGTTTCTTCAATTTTGACTTTGCATGTTCTAATTTACTATTAGGTACATACAATTTTAAAATTAAGCATTTTATCATTATATACTGATACTCTTTATCTTTCATAATGACAATGTTTATTTTATCTTATATTAGGATAGCTATACCATCTTTCTTTTGGTTAATCTCCTCTTGGTTTATTATTTCCTCTTTTTAACCTTTTAAAATTTCTTCTTGTTCTTGTTTTTTTCTCTTCCCTTTCCTCCTTGTTTCTTCCTATTCTTATTCTCCTCTTTATCTTCTTCTGCTCATCTTTCTTTTCCTCCTCTTTTCCCTCCTCTTCGTCTCCCTCTCCCTGCCTCTCCTCTTCTTCTTCCTCCTTATTCTTGCTCTTCTTTTTCTTCTCCCACTTGCTGACTCTTTTACTGCTCATTCTTTCCCTTTCTCTCTCAAATTGGCAATCTTGGTCTTTTAACTAGACCATAAAAACCATTTACATTTACTATGCTTATTTATATGAACTTGCAAATTCTTTTTAATTTGTGATTCTTACTTGCCCCACATTTTATGATTTATTTTTCCTCTCCTTTATTGCTCCCTTTTAGAATACTTGTTTGCGTTTTTCATTAAAGTTTCCCCTCTACTAAATAAGTTTTATGACCTATTTAAATTAACTTAATGGTTTCTATATATTTTTGAGCATTCAAATATAATTTATCAAATCTAAATCAATATCTTTACCTTCAACCTAAACATTCCATAAGTTGTAGACAATCTTAAACCAAATATCCCTCTAATTTTAACTTGTTTTATTTTTTTTATTTTTTTAAGCTCATGAAGAATTTATCACTATCATTTTATGCAAAGTTTATTTATATTTATCCACATATTACCATTTCTTTTTGCTTATAATATATTCTGGTTTCTCTAAGCTTACATCTGGGATCACTTTCCCTTTTTGTGAATTATGTCTCTTAAAAGTCCTTTCAAAGAGGATATGTTGATAGTGAACTATTGGTTTTGTTTCCCAAAAATATCATCATCTTATCCTCTTTCTTGAAAATTACTTTAATTAACATGCAATCTTGGTTGACAGTTATTTTCTCTGAGCACATTGAAAATATTATCACAGTCTTTAGCTTTTGTTGTTGCTATTGAGAAGTTAGCTGTCAATTTATCAAACCATTAGAGGTTCTCATTTTTCTTTTGGTACTTTAATATGTTTATGTCTTTTATATTCTGCAGTTTCACGTGTCTAGGTATTAATTTTCCCAGTTAGGATCATTTAGCTTCGTAAATCTGAAAATTGGTACTAACAAAGTTCTGGAAAATTCTCAACTGCTATGCTTTTCTTTTCTTTTTTTTTTTTTTTGAGTTGGCGTCTCACCCCGTCGCTTTTCAATAACTATGTCAGTTTCGTCATCTCTTGTTTCTTTTTGAAACTGAATTAGGCATGTATTAAAACTTCTTCCTTTCTCATGTTAATTTAACTTTTAAAATACTTTGCATCTCTTTGCTTCTCTTCAGATATATCTTCCAGCTCACAAAATTTTTCCATCTTTTTATCTAATCGACTTTTAAACCTATCCATTGAGCTATATGTTATTTCTAAAAGTTCTATTTGTTTCTTAGTCAAATATGCTTTTATATTTGTATAACCTTTTACTCTTTTAGTAATTTGTCTCTGCTTTCTTAGTACTAATCATATATATTTTTTATATTCTGTATCTGATAAATGTTTTCTGAAGCCTTTGTCTTATTGTATTGTTGGCAAAGATTGTGTGCTAGTAATTGGCTGGTGACTGGTATGTGCTTACTTGTGTTTTATATTACTCTGACTACATGGCCTTTTGAGGTGTTAGATGCAGAAGTTTCTCCTAATATGCTTCCCACTTAAGGTGATCTCTAGACTTTGCCTTTCCCATAACCTCAGAGATCAAGAAAACCAAAGCTAAATTTACTTGGAACGGAATATATTCTCAAAACAAAACCAGCTTCAGGGTTCCTTTACTCTCTTTCTTCCTCGTTTTACTTAATGTTTGGCTCTGAATGTTATTTACTAAATTGTTAGTTATAAATATTTTTCAAAAATAAATATATTAAAATGTTTTAGTTGCTCTCAGCAAAATAATCACTCACAATAATAGGTGCTCAGTAAATATTGATTGAATGAATGAGTTTTCAGGTCTTTCTGTGTACTATTGATGACTTATAAAAATTTCCAGAAAATAGTTGAGAACAGATCCTTTTCTCAGAGGGTATTTCTCTATATCTGTAGCTCTTCAAAAAATAGGAATTATGAAGAAAAGGAAAAGAAATTCTCATCCTCATTTGCACTTGCTAAGAGTGAAAAAGAAAGAAAGAAAATAAGACAAAAATAAAACGGAAAAAATATATATAGAATGATAAGAGAACAGCCTGGAGCTGTGAAGCACAGGCCTCTGTAGTTAGTGTTTACTCATTCATGAGTACCTTTTACATTTCTTTTTCATATCTGGAACTACTGCCAGCTATTGTACAGATGTTCCTGTGTATCTACTGCCTTGAGTGAATATATTCTGACTCTCTAGAGTTTCCGAACCTCACACTCTGATCCCATCCAGTGTGTCACTACTCTAATGGGCTAAAGAGGAATCCCGTGATTTACTGAAATAAATGTTAAATTGAATATTGGTTGCATTGTAGAGGAAAACACTTCCTCTAAGTCCTCCAGAATCCATTTCAAGGACCTGCCACCTGTCTTTGAACTCTTTTCCCTCTACTCTTCTTTTGCATTAGCTCTTTTGAGAGAAATATGTTTATCACTCCACCCCATGGCCTGGGTGGTTGGAATCAGTGAAATTATTCCATTTCTCAAAGCCACATTAACAGAAAGGTGGCTGTGGATTGCCTGATTCTTCCATAAGTCATAATGCTTTTAGAAGCACTTTATTATCTTCCAGGATGAAATATATGACATCCTGTAATGGGTCCTAAATATCAGGACCTTTAGCTTTTCTCAAGGTGAGAACCATCTCCTCACTCCTTTCCTCCCTTCAGGCTTTCCTCCCACCCTCTCCTAAGGACTGTGGGGGCGCTAATGTCCACAGCACACACTCCCAAGGATCAGAGCTTGACTGGTTTTACATCCGTGCATGTTTCCTGCAATGAGGAACATCTTACAAGAGCACTCTTGGGCAGAAGTGGCACAAGAGAAATGCCACATTAGCAGGCAGAGTACAAGAGGTCAGTTGATGGAATATGGCCTCCTTGCTTAATGGGAGCCGGTGACTGGTACTCCATCCACATGAGAAAAAGGAAGTGTTAAATTAATGTCTAGAATACAAACCTGTCCACACATTGAGCAGGGAAAAAAAGCCAACACATCTCAGACATCCCAGTCATGTTTCTTGCTTAGAAAACTTCCTAGCCTATGTATCCCCAAGTGCAGGTACTGCAGCAGACATTTTGCTGGTTGACATGGCCCCACTTTGCAAAAAAGGAGTCTTTTCGGGCTGCTGGTGTGGGCTCTCTCCACATGAATCACTGCACTGGACTTCCTCCTGACATCACACTTCAATCAAAAACTTTTTGCACAAAATGTCACTTTCAAAGTTGCAGTTTGGGGGGAAAAAAGTGTCTATAAAAAATTCATGGCCACAATGATCTGATAATGCAGTGTTCTGATACCAGCAGATGTTTTGTCTAACATGTTCCCTGAAGCTGTACTCTGTGCCTTCATATCTTTCATTTCCAGTTGCTATCTGCTGACTGTGGGATGTCATGTACGTACCCTATAGCTATGCGCGGCAATTCGCATCTAACACCACCGCGCGTAATGAGCTTCACAAGATGCTTGTCGCAATAACTCCGTACTTCCCTAACCATATGGAACACAACACTCTAAAGCCCATAGACACTTTTTTTTATTACAGTTCAGATCCTTAAAACATAATCTGTGTGATGTCTAGTGAATGTACGTGAAGAGCTGCTGAAAACAAAGTTAACACTTGTTCACATCATCTGTTACAAATGTCCAATTTGGGACAATAAATTTCCTCGGAACCTGTTCTTTTGCTGACTCGTTGCTTTATCTTTTTTCCTCTTTCTCTCACGTCGTTTTTTTTATGAACTATGCATATGTATTAAATGGGATTTGTTGTCCCTAGATACCAATTTGCATAAAGTACAAGCCATCATTGGTTGGAGAGAAGCAAATTACTACTCCGGCAAGATCACACTTTTTTTTTTTTTTTTTAATTTTAACAAACCGCAGGCAGAGGCTGTTAACAGTACTTAGCCAGATATGCAAAGTATCGCTTTTCTCAAAAGCAGCTTGATCAATGGGGGGAAGAAGAAAAAAAGTGAGAGGTGATATTATTCAATTAAGTCCCAAGAAAAGCTGACCTGAAACAGAAATGCCCATACCTGTTTCGCTGCCTGTCCACCTGTCGTAAGCTGAACCCTGCGCTTCCCCTTCAGTGCAGGGCAGGTATTTAAGCTTTCGGAGGAAATAAGAAACTTGAAAGACTTAGCAAAGAAGTGAGATCACCTCAGCATCTTTTAAACATAACAAGAATCTCTCTGTTTCATTCTCTGCTTCTCAGAAAGATTATCCCCCATTTATATATTTATTTTTTAAGTTACTCCTGCCTTGTTTTGTGTGTGTGTGTGTGTGTGTGTGTGTGTGTGTGTGTGTGTGACATAATAATCAAGCAGCTTTCTGCCAACAGCTCTGCTTATAATTGCTGACTGACTCAAAAGTCCTGTAAACTGCAAATAGGACCTGCACCCGCTCCACCCACCTCTGCCCAACATGGAAAGCTGGTTTCCCTACCAGATGTGGTAAGGGGTATGGGACATTGTGGATGGAGCCCTCGGCAGCCAGGCCCACAGCAGTCTCCGGCTGTCTTCTTCCCACTGTTCTTGTGCTGTACACCTGTGACAAGTTGGCAATTGCCTGGGTGATAATGCAGAGACTTGCAAATTCCAGCTTGTCCCTCTGCTAAGCAGAGCTGTGCTAGATTTTGCTAAATAAAGAAACAAACAGCTCTCTCAGCCAAGAATCTCAGACAACGTATGAGGGGGTGGTGGAAGTTGTGAACCTTAGAAACAGCTGGGAATAAATGACACTCTCCAACATAACAAACTTGCCATTGAAACTTCAGGATGGTCTGCCTTAGATGTGCATTTTAGTTAACTTTAAATTCCAGGGCCTTTGGTATGTGTTACAGAATAATGGAATTTCTAATATTATTTTAAACCATTCCAACTAGAAGACATGTAAGTTCTTTACAGGAACAAATACTTTTTGTAATCATTGGTAACCTCTAAAGATAAACAAGAAAACTTCAGTCAATTCTGTTCCTCCTTTTGGGAGGGGTCACTCCATTATTATTCATTTATGAAGATCAGAGATTTGAGTACATTACTTACTCCCATTGTTTTGTCAGTAGGCTAAGCAGAGATAAAGTTAAATGAGTGAGAAGCCACCTTGCTTGGGGATATAAAGGATTTACACCATCACCCAGGCTATCTTTGGGTGATGATTCAGAAGTGATCAAGATTCTTCATCCAGAAGTCAGAGACTTTGTGAGGGTGAATGTGTGTGTGTAGGGGGGGGGTCGCATACCCCCCTACCATTGTGTACTTAGTGCCTAGAAAGCTATACTTATGAGATGCTTAGTACCTATTTGTTAAATGGATCAATGAATTCTTGAGTTTTGAATGAATGGACACACAAAGGAAGATGGTACAGAGAACAACTTGTCTGTTATTATCAATAGAGTCAAAGATTAATGGAGTTTCTGTCATGTAAGACTTTTTTCCTCTAAATTCTATCAGAGACACATTTTGGAGTACTTTTATTGTTTCAAGAAGTGGGCTAATCACTGCTGATAGTGAGATGAATATGATAAAAAATCTAGGAGGTAGCTGGTGGTTGTGTAAATGGTGTGGATTTGGGAAGAGGAACAAATCAATACCATTTACTAGCTTAGTGAACTTGGGAAACTTACCTAACTCTGAAATTTTGTTGCTTTTTCTATAAAATGGGGGAAAGTACCTATAGCACAGGAATGTTTTGATGATTAAATGAGATTAATCGATGTCAAGTTGTTGGTACATGGCCAATGGTCACTGAATGTTGGTCTCCTTTTTATTTCCCTGATCCTTCAGAATTTACAATCTAATTCTACTATTCTAGTTGAACACACTAAATATACTCCCAACAGATGAAATTTGGGGAAGATTTAGAGAGAAACACATAACTAATTTTTTTTTTTAAAGAATGCAGGAAAGAAGGGATCCTTTTGTATTTTGTCCTGCTTTTTTGCCTATGCTCATGTGCTGTTTGCCTGGAACACCTTCCTCTCTTCTATTAAATTATCCAAACTTTATTCAATCATTCCATTTCTAAACCATAACAGCTTAGGAAACAGGGCTTCAGAGCTTAAAAGTGTCTCTTGCATTGTTTGTTGAACCTCAAAACATAAATATTTCTGATTTATGCTACTCAGAAGTTATATTTTGCTGTATAAAAACAACATAAAAATGTAGTACCTTGAAATAACAGCAATGTATTGTTTCCAAAAGCCAGTAGGTTAGCTGGATCACTCCTCTTCTCATGTGACTGCATGTAGCTAGAGAGTTGGTTGGACAGAGCTTTCCAAGAAGACCTCACTCACATATTGGTACTAACTATTTTCTGGAAAATAGAATCTTTTGGTTCTCCAAAGGATGTGGCCTTTTCTCATATGGCAAACAAGACCGGTTTCCTTCTGTGGTGGCCTACAGGCAATTATCCAACAGGGTAAACATGGAAACTGCATGTTCTCTTAAGGACAAGGCTCCACAACTTGCACAAAGTTGTGTCTACCATGTTCTACTAAACAAGCCAAGTCACAAAGGCTACCCAGATCCAAAGGGATAGAGAAGTAAATTCCTCCTTTGAGTTGGAGACATGCCAATGTCACACTGCAGACAGTTGTGTATATTATGCCCTGCCCCTTTTGATATTGAGCTTTGTGTCTAGGTTTTCTTGGAATGTTTTTTCCCTCCTCTTGAAAGTCTGCCTTTATAAATTTTATAGTTTGAAAAGACCTCTATAGTCAACAATTTCTTGTTCCCAGGTTTTGCATTAGAGTTATTAAGGTACTTTTCTAAACAGAGGATTGTCAAATCTTGTTTCAGATTTTCTTCCCTTATCATGTGATATCTTCAAGGGAAGGGAATAGTAGAGAATTGTTTTCTTTGGTGTTAGAAAATGTACCACCTCTTTTAGAAGGGAGAAGTACAAAATATTAAGTTACTATTGGTTTAAAATGACAATTAAAACTGCTTAAGCATAACTTCAACAATATGTATATATAATGTATGTGTTGAAAACTATAAAATTCTGGTGAAAGAATTCATATACTGGCCATTTTCACAACGTAATACTATGCAGCCATAAAGATGGACAAAATTATGGACTTTGCAGCAACTTGAATGGGTTTAGAGTCTATCATACTCAGTGATCTATCACAGAAACAAAAAGCTGAGTTCCGCATGTTCTCACTCGTAAGCGAACCCTGAACATGTATCATAATACTATAAGAAAGGGTTTGGCAGTAGTAGAACACTGCTGGGGAGGTGAGGGCATATAGCATCAATAAGGGTACCTGATCTCAAACCAGATGAAGTAGGGTTCAAAGGGAGGCCCAAACTTCATCTGCATGATGACCTCTTATCTACCTTTTCCTGAATTGTACCCCACATCTTTAGAATAAAGAAAAAAGGCATTCATCAAGAAGAGCTACTTCATGTCCATGAGTTGGAGATTCAACATTGTTATGATGTCAGTTCTTCCCAATTTGTTGAATAGATTCAACATAATCCTGAACAAAATCCCAGCAAGCTATTTTATGGATATCAACAAAGTTATTGTAAAGTTTTTATGGAGATGAAAAATAACAAAATAACCAACATAATGCTAAAGAAGAACACAGTGGAATGAATAACACTACTCACTTTGAAACTTACTTTAAAGTTACAGAAATTAAGACAGGCCAGTATTAGCAAAATAATAGGCAAAATCAATGGAACATAATAGAAAGCCCAGAAATAGATCAATACAAATATAGTTTATTGATTTTTGATAAGGGAAAAGCAACAGTTCAATGAAGAGAGGATAGTTTTTTCAATAAATGGTGCTATAGCAATTGAATGTCCATTTTTTTTTAAAAGAGAATGTATTTAGATACTTAATACCTTTCACAAAAATTAGCTCAAAATTAATAGACCTAAATATAAAACACAATACTCTAACATTTCTAGAAAAAAAATGAGAGGCAATCTATGTGACTTTAAGTTTGGTGATGAGTTTTACAACACCAAAAGCATGATATGTGAGAGAAAAAAATTGATAAATTATAATTTTTAATCTTTTCCTCTGCAAATGACATTGTTAAAATAATGAAAAGACAATTCACAAACTGGGAGAAGATATTTTCAAAACACATATCTTATAAAGCATTTGTACTCACAGTATGCAAAGAACTCAGACTAACTATAGGAAAATAACCCAATAAAGAAATGGGCAAAATATCTGAATAGGTACCTTACCAAAGAAGATACAAAAATATTCATATAAAAATAATCATATAAAATTATTAAAATCATTTATCATGAGGGAATTGTGTGCTGAATTTCATCAAATGCTTTTTTGTAGTAATCTCTTTTTTTCTTTATTCTGTTAATAAATTACATTGTTTGACTTTAGAATGTTGAACCAGTCTTGCACTCCTGAGATAAACCCTACTAGGTCATGATATATTAATATTATTTTATGTACTGATATATTTTTTTCACTATGTATTTTGTTGATTTTGTATTTACATGTATGCAGGATATTGGTTTTCAGTTTCTCTTTTGTGTGTGTGTGTGTGTGTGTGTGTGTGTGTCTGGCTTTTTTTGTCTGACTTTTTAATGAAGGTAATACTAATCTCACAAAATGAGTTGAAAAATCGTCCCTTCTATTTCCTGAGGAAAAAGTGTGACATTTATGTTTTTTGTTTTTTTATTTCTTAAAAATTTAGTAGACTTCATCAATTAAGTGATTTGACCCTGGACTTCTTTGTTGGAACAT